>MNPL01018449.1:0-12773 GCA_002081605.1 Tropilaelaps mercedesae
ATATATATATATATATATATATATATATATATATATCTTCAACGTAGACGTTCTCAATAGCTAAAATGGTACAGAACATCGAACTACGTTTTTAAAGGGTGAACCGCCGAGTGAAATATTAAAGCAAGTTATCGTCTGCACGAACCCAGCTCACGGGCGAACGGCCTACCCTTTAGGTGATCCCAGATAGAAGGGGCTCCTCTGAGAATGTATCCCCGTCGAGGGATCTTTAGCTGACAGGCGAACACGAGGCCGACGTACAGAGGCGCGTATTTGCGTCTACGAATGGACGGGCAGAACTTTTACGGACTCAAATCCGTACACAAAAATCGACTGTTGGTCGCTTCAGAAAACGAAGATGCACAACGAAAAGGAGGTTTAGCGTAGGGTGCCAGGTAATTCTCACTGACTGAGCTTTGGCCAGTGCTTCACTGCGGGTATAGAGTATGTCGCTACGAACGTCTAAACTGTGTCAAGCTGTGTAGAATGAGCTAGACATGTTTTTAAATTTTGAACAATTTAAACAAATTCGTCCTAATGGTCCTAGGACAAATAGGACTGCTATTAGTCCTGGGTTTGGTGCGGTTTTTTTTATGCGGCCGACAAATTGCGCATGAGTATTTATTTTTTGGCACTGACCATCAGCCAACATTTAACGTTCACGGTAATGGTTTTTGCATTACTTCGTAAGACGGACCCCATATAAATGTAAATGTGCACCGGCGGGGATCGAACCTCTACGTGTCTCCTCCAGTCGCAAGGCGCATACGAATGCACCCCAGAGCCACCGAGCTCGCCTACTCGCTTAGTCTATCTAGCTACACTTCGTAAGACGGACCCCATATAAATGTAAATGTGCACCGGCGGGAATCGAACCTGTGCACCTACATGTCTCCTTCAGTCGCAAGGCGCATCCGAATGCGCCAAGCCACTGAGCTCGACGCCCATGAGTATCTAGCCGATTTTTTGCGCCTTTCGTTACGCTAAAAATGGCCGGCGTAATCACATATGTCACATCGAATAAACAAACAACGAGAAACTGGTAATCTACCGTGTTTCTTGGAGCATCCGTACCGTTTGTCGGATCCAAGCTATGACAAAGACCGTCTCAGCAACGCAGTTTTATCGCCGGGGTAGCTACATGCCAGAAAAACCCGACGAAAAATCCGGATCAAAAATAGAAACAATCAGTAATTAGCCCCGTCGCACAACATCTCCCGTGTCGACTATCAAAATATCGTCGTACGCCAGCTACAGGGCGGTTCCCGAGTGTCTCCTCCTGCCAGTGACGTGATCACAGAAACTGACAAAACTCCCGACCGGCCCTCAAGTACTTGCTCACCAGGGGCAAAGCCAACGGATAGCGGGGTCAATGCAAACACGGTCCTCGGTTGAGACACTCTTCGGCAGATTCAACAACTTTCAGCGCCTCGAAAATTCGCCCACTCATTCGATGCGTCCATTGGCGTGATGTATTTGATAGTCAGATAGATCCCGGATCAGATACACAGCGCCTCTGAACCCGTTTGGAAGTGAAGCGCTTGTCGGTGCTTGATGGTGGCTGGCTACCGGCCGAACAGGTGGGAACTGTACGGCTAATACGTGGTATTGTTTTCACTACCTGATAAGGAGGGGGAGTCGAAAAGGTAAAGCCCTAACGCCTCAAAAGTGATTTTTCTTCAAATCGAAGTAAAAAACAGTAGTCGGGGAAGCAGAGGGGATATGTCAAGGAGAGCAGAGGACTTGGCGTTCGTCCAAACTGACGCATAGCCCAATAACGCTGGTAAGTGGTCCTCGGTTGTGTAAAGTGTTGTCAACCAATTTTTTCAATTGGCTTTCAAAAAGTTGGCGGAAAGGATTGAACTAGCAGTCAGACTCCAAAGCTGTACTAGTCCGCTGGTTTATGCTAGCGAGAAATTTGAGAAGGCTAGCTGTCCATTCGCTTTGTTTCATCGTAAGCTCATAAAAACAGAAGGGGATGGGGTTATGACAGATGGCTGGGAGATGTCTAAAATAGTGCGGAGATGCGAGCCAAAGAGGTAGCCAGAAGGGGAATCGCTTAAGCAAAAGAAAACAATTAACCAGGAAACCAAACGAATCAAACGTGTAAACGACGAGGAGAGTTACGTCAGCCCCGCCATTGGCAGGGAATTCTGTGGGGTCGAAGACGACACACAACTCGTGTGTTTGTGTGTGTGTATGTGCATGTGTGTACATACATCATACACGAGTGAACTACCCGGGTAGTACGGAAGTGACCGGCCCCTCTGAATGTTATCTGCTAAGAAGGGGCGACATAAAAGGCACTATTTTGAGAAATGTATAAAACTATTTACGGTTGAGACTCAATATATATCTGTTGGCTAAAACGCTCTGACAGTTTGTTTGGCATTGAGTGTAAGATGTGCCACAAAATATTTTCGAATCAAGTCGTTCAGTAAAAAAAGGTCAAAACACTACCCAACGGAAGCGCACTTTTATTTTCCACACACATGCAGTTTCTATTGTCTGGGAATTTATTTAGAAATAGACCTAAAAATACATATATGAGAAACAGTTACAATCGAAACCAATTATACATGGAATGTCAAAAAAATAATTTTGCAAAAAACCAGATTGAAAAATCTCAACCACAAGTGATTTCAGGTATTTTTAAAATATGCAGTAACTTTAAAAAGCACACTTTGGAGCCAGTAAGATACCAAAGCAACAAAGATTTCCCCCTTTTCTGTTATGTTAGCCTTGGCTGCTGTTTAATAACTAGTCTAACCTAAACTTCCTGTAAAGTTTCCGTATATGTACATGCATTATATTTATCATTTCCCATGAATCCCACTGAAAACAGGCGCGCGCTTCTCGCATTACGTACATGTCGGCTGCTAGCATGTTTGGTCATCAATAATCGACATGCTGTAGAACTGATTCGATTGTATAATAATTTTATCTTCAGCCTTCGTTAAATGAATATCATATATCTTACTTTGTTTCGGCGACATTTTGATTATCTACTAATTCTACATCCTTCTTATGTTTCCCTGATAACAAGCCGTGAGATTAATCTTCGTCTTCGTGTCATTGACCCCTCTAGAAGCAGCTTTTCTGTGAAATCCAGCGCATCTAAATGATACTAACTGGCCTGCGAGTTTATTGCACCTCATGACAGTGTCCTTTACTGACAATATCTCCACGTCATTCTCGTCGATGTGACATTTTGTTCACCAAACTAGTAGTATAGAAATAATAAAACAGGATAACAATGTACAAGGCACTGATGTCATTTGAATACTGGTCTTTGCTACTCAATTCTTTGAAACGCCCGCCCTGCGAACAAACCTGATGCACCGGAGTGGTCTAAGAAATTAAGTTGAGGTCATAATCTTTTATTATTTGCTTTATAGAATTTCATCGACATTGTCTGCCTCATTTCTTGCTTTCATACTTCTCGAGACCCTTTATTGATGGCCTTCATTGCTGGTCTCTACGCCTTCCGTATAGTCGTGATACTGTATTCGTTCCATATGTATGGCGCGTGTTTACTGCCGTTCAGGGCACCCGTCTCAGTCGTTAATTCACTCCATGTCCCTAACGTAAAACATGCTATGCAGACTATCAACACCATCTCCAAGTAAGCAGTAATCTCCAGTAGCGTTGGCTTTTACTGGAACGTCTACTTCTGTCTCTTTCACCCAGAAGTCTGAAGCCTTCAGATCCGCTCTCTGGAAACTGCGTCGGGCATTCTAATCGCGACCGCATCGCGTAATGGACCACCAATCTTCGTGCTGTGGTTACGCCAATAAACGCACACACACACACACACACACACACACACACACACCTATTGTACCTATAACATTGTCTGTATGTCTTTGTGAGTACTAGTAGGTTCCTCCTTTGACTCCTCAGAAGTTGAGAACCTATGGCAACACAATTTTTTCATTCCAGCCAACCGTCAGGCCTTGTGAGCGTTGTCTGGTCTTGAAATAGCTCCTCATCCAAAAAAACTCATCCGCTATATTAACGTCATCAGTTCGCTATATTAACGTCTCGCCTAACTCATAAGTACGGCGTTGAGATCAGCCAGTCGTCCAACGGAGGATTCTGCGATTTCGACTGCAGCGTTTCCACGCGCCGGTGAACCCATCTCGACATTGGGACATGGAGGCCTATCGACAGTTCGCCATAAGCCGAGTACAGCGTCCGGCGAAGTCCAAAGCTGGCCGCGAAAGCTAGACGAATTTTGTACACGGTTAACGCCCGCCGCCAGAACGCCATAACCCCCGTGCAACCCCATAGAACATCGGAAGTGGCTAGTCACGCTGTTCATAACCAGTTTTCATCTGTTTTTTTCTTTTACCCACTCAACTACAGGCAGTTAAAGAGCGATAGTCTAACCGTACACGTTACGTGGCGTTAACCAAACGATGACCAATTTGGGCGTTTCACCGGTTAAAGGCTAACGGATGGCTGTCGAAGTAACGGAGTGACCCACGGATCCGATCAGTTCATCTACTCAGTCGCCGTAGGGGTGTCAGCGCACTGATCAACTGGCTGAAGACCCGTCATCGGTGAAGACGACGTCATGTGGATACGTTACTTGACATCGACATCTCTGCTTAGATTTTTTCAAGCACGTTCGTAGCCAGTCGGCGAGGATCACCCGCGGCCGCGGAATCGAACGTAGCTTCTGTCGGATCTGACAACGTGAAGATCTTTGTCTGACACGATATCGTTGGCGTCATTATGAGTGCAAGGAATTCCAAGGAAGTTAGCAAGGTCGCCGATTCGGACGCTGCCTGCATCCGTTCGACGGGACTATAATCTGGTCAAAGCGTTTGGCAGTGCCACCTCATGCCTCGCTTCTTCATAATGTCCTAAGATGCTTACGGACGAGCTAGCCTATGGCTCATTAGACAACAAATTGATGGCAACTCTATCTTGGCCAGACTTGAAAAACTGTCTGCGTTCTTTTAAGTCCTTTTTGTACCCAAAAGGTAACCACCTTCATGGCGAGATTCCTATTGATCGCATTCGTTAAAGCGAATATCGTCAAATGGATACGATTAACAACTGTGGAAATCTCCATCTTCGCGTGGACAGTGCATTAACCTTAGCATTCCGAGGACATGACATTAGCGTCGAAGGTAGAAATGGTTGGCACGTACACATCTACCTATGGGGTAGATGTTATTTGTATGCATTAAGACAGCTGCCTACCACCCCCAAGGGCATCAACGGGGGTGTTCGTTTGAACTAGAGGTGCAGAACGAGCTGTTTCGCCTTACAGTTGCTTGGAAGTAATTTACATGTACATACATTATGCATCACATTTATATATATATTTCATAAAACCGCTAAAAATATTGTCTTTTTTTTTGCCATTGCGATTTTCTGACGCTCTTATGTATGGCTTGAGCACTATTGTCTGTTCGATGTTCGATTCAGTGGAACGCGTTTGTTCGAAGATGATTTCTGTCCGATTAGATTGGTGGCCCTGCTGATTCCCTGGCCGCTATGGCAGTTGCTTGCGATAGCAGTGAATAAATAAATCAAATACAGATGTTGCTACAGGATGCAGGTTATGCTATCGTGTTGTGGCCACAAGTAGTTAATCCGATTTTATACGGAGGCCATTAACACGTCCGTTTTGGCCTATTTTCGTTTAAAGCTCCTAAAGCAGAGCCTTATTAAGGCAAACCTTCCTCAAAATTTGCCCCGCGTAAACTTTGTGTCCCTTTCATACACGAGTTCGAACCGCGAGTTCGTGGACTCGACGTTTTCACCTGGCTGAAACCGCACTTCACCCTCAACCGCTGACAGGACCAGCAGGCCTTCACGGCCGATTGATGCCTGATATAAATGTCGAATTGGTAATTTCACGCATGATAGTCCCATGCATGGTATACCGTTACGGCATATTTTGTCCGTTAGCAATGACAGCCCCACGCGACGACCCGATCGCCCGGCTAGGGCATGTCAGCAGAAATAAATAAAACTGTCAGGGCACACCGGCTTCGTTGTAGCTGGAGCAACGAAGCGACCATCGAATGCAATCGAACTTGCCGTAGCGGCAATCGTGCGCTTATATTTGACCGTATCAAACTCCTTTGATTTCAATTGAATAATTGTTTGTTTGCTGTTGTCTATCTAGTCTTCTCCATGGGTTCAGCAGGGAGTCACAGAGGGGGCGGCCAGCATCGTTTGCTGCGCTCGTCTTGAAGCTGTGACGACAAAATTGGGTTCCGCCGATTCAGTTACCGTTTCGATGGCCGCATTGCAACTTTTTTGATTTCGGGAAATTAATTGTAATTTTACCGCTTGACGGCCGGAATATCTGAAGACGTGGCTGAACGTGACCCGAGCCCATGGAAAAGTACCGTTGAAAAAAGAGAGAAATAATTCATCGCTCTTGACAGTAGCCGTATCATTAAGACGCGCGAAAATAGTCTGTCCTGCTGGCATAAAGAGACGCGCGATTTTAAATCAATGCATGTTATACAATGCATGATGTATGGCGCCATTAACATCACTATTACAGCAGCAAACCTGCTGCTGCTGCTGCTGCTGCTGCTGCTGCTGCTGCTGCTGCTGCTGCTGCTGCTGCTGGTAAAGGTGCGTGTAAAGCGATTACAGCTGTTGAAACGTTTATCTCTCGCAATCACGACACAGTTGTTAGATGCTGTGTGGAACCGTGAATGGCATCCATGATGTGAGTGGAGATTTGTGTCCGCTTGACGCTATGCCACGGCATAGTCGATTAAATCTAAAAACGTGTATAACTTTACTGGATAGCTCACCGATAACATATGTTCTTGACTTGCTGGCGAATGTCTACAAATTGAATGGAATCGTAACCAATTCGATCTTGATTAATTAAGTGCTAAGTATATATTCATTTGCTTAGGCCTCCTTATATTAATTGAAACGATTCGGAAAATATGTAAGCCTGTTTTCTCACGAAATTGTCAGTACAGTTGGTCGCAGCCGTTTTAGCTCCGTTTACACTATCATTATTACTACTACTACTACTACTGCTATTATTATTATTATTGTTACAACTATCAATATTACGATCAGGTGACCTAATGTAACAGGTGACCATCTCGACGCCGTCCATTGTCCAAGCCCATAGACAGACTCCTCACACACCAGAGATACCAAAAAAATGTCTAATCACCGTCAAAACGTACCACAGAAGTCATCATTTGTTAAACGTACACGACTACCAATGCATAAAGCCTATTCTCTATTAAACCGGAGGCGTACGCAGGATTCGCCGCTCTTGAATATCCAACTTCTTACATTCTGACGTTGATCTATTCCCTATTCCCGCCGCGACATCACCCATAACTACCGCTTTTTGCGAGAGGCCAGGTACACGCGTTCGGCCGTAGACAACCCGGCCGTCAAAGCTATGACCTTGCGTCGACTTCAAGGTTGTCGAGAAACAGATTGGCTGGCGTGGACGATTATACAGGGGCATGTCGGGTGAGCACAGACAATGGGCCCTCATCACACAGCATCGTCATTTAACCGGCGGATCAGGCGATTTTGGGGGTGACCCAGTGCGATTCGTAATACGAAATGGGCCAGACGATTTTGTAGAGCGGTCAGTCCTTGCAGTACAAAACCGAACCACCGACGGTTGATTTGGGCCCTTTGCGGGGACTGTTCGACCCCTGTTTTTGTTGATGCTGATCTTGCTATTGCGCTTACGGTGCTCACTGCGTCTGTGACGCTGGCTGAGGAGAAGCCACCCCTGGTTTGTCGTGGGGAGGGGGGCTAGGTGGAGATAATAAAAAGAGGGTGTTTTGTTTTGAAATGTGTACTTCGCTCTTCGTCTTGTTATTGTTGTCATGATTCCTGTTGGCGTTGTTGCAGTTCTTGTTGTCATTGTGCTGGTTGTTGTTGTTGTTGCTGCTCTTTTGTTGTTTGTTCCCGACATACTGCGGCTCTACATTCGTCGAACCGGCCAGCGAGTCACCGGTCAATCAGACCGCGAAGGCGACCGCCGGCTGTGATTCATCTGGGGGCTGGGCGCCTTTGTCGACGCTGGCACCTTCCGCCAACCACCCGAATGCCCGGGCGGAATCAGACATCTACGACCATGACGATCTGACCCCATGGGCGTGAGGTAACATCTCGACGGACGCCACGCAAAAACCGTCAACGAAACCCAATCTGCTGAAGGGAACGCCGGATCCGAAACCAGTTGTCGAAACCTGATCAGACCAGAGTGAGTTGACATTGTGGCGTTAATTGTTGTCTACGCCCGGAAACGCCCATGGAGTTGATCGGCCGCAGAAGTGCAGATATCGGTAAAGGTGCACGGAACTCAGACTGGAATTGTGTTTTATTCGTTTTCGTAGTTGGTGGCCGTTGAGGTCGGCATCTTTATCGTCTCCTGAGCATCGTTTATTGCTGTTGATGCAAGCTATGGCCCTAAATATTGGTTTTTTGAAAATGCGTGGAGCTGTTTTGCGGACGAATAAAATTCCACCGCTAATATATCAATATTTATACGTCTCACTTGCTTTGGTCACTATTTTGCACGTCCGTTGGTTGTATGATTTTTTTAAATTTATAATAGTTCTTTAAACATACCACCTTCCTTTCTATCGGGTTGCACTGGTTTTTGCTCTATCTCGCTGAAGTGCGTTTGCTAAAGTTGCGTTTTTTATTCATAAGCATTTCATAAATAAAGTTACGGCCTGCCATCAATGGCTCGAAATACACCGGAAAAATTGACGCAGGTTTATTTCTCTCTATCAGGCGATTCAATTTATCTTCACGATATGGTTATGTAAAAACGACACAAGCAGCTGCGAAATATAGACATTCGGCCGAGAACGTTAAATCTCTCTGTGCTAACGGTTTCGTCAAACGTACGCGTTGCTCGTATGTGTTTGACCACCGCTTCGGGTCAACGTTGCACGTATACGAGAATACTTTAAGAAGTGACATGTAAATACATGCATACATACAAACGGCTGTGTCGCGTTAGTCGAACAGACAAATCAACCGGCAGGGTTTAGGCAAATTGACGGCGATAACGTCGTACGATAACTGTCTTTTCACTACGACAGTTAGTAATTGCACGGCGACCGTGCATTCAGTAGGGTACAGTCTGATTGCATAACTCGCATAAACTCCTCTGATCGGGTCAGATTGTTCACGCCATCTTCAACGACGCACGCATACAATATTATATATATATATATATATATATATGCTTCTTTTTCACTCTGATAAACGCCTTGTTTGACCTCATGCCACTTGCACAGGGGGATGGATTGAATCCCCCTTGAAGTAGTGTTCGCCCTCGGGACAATTCCATAAATCCGCTGGTGTCATGGAAATCATGATTTTCATGCTGAATAATCTGCTTCCCGCGGAGCACAATACCTCTCATCCATTTTGACCAGCCTGGTGCCGGCCATATGGCCGGCCCGAGTTGGCCAAAAAATGAGACAAACTGCCTCTGAAAGTGGTTGTGAAAATGTCTAATCTAGACAAATGTTTACACTGTCGTTAAGAGTAGCTCGTCTTGAAGTAAGTTGTTATTTGTCGTCGTCGAGCATCGTGCGCAGAAGCTTTTTTCCCAGGTGTCGGCCGCTTTGAAACGCAATCCCCAATCTACCATAACGAAGGCCACTCCAGTCCGTGTACGATGTCCGTAAAATTACCATTGAGCCACACCACAGCTACGTACAGTTCGCATTCATGTTTCACCAATCAGATCCGATAGTAACCAGTTCCGCTTCCCAGTTATTGCTCTACAACTTCCAGAAGCCAAGCGGCTCACGGCGATGCCGTACAAACATCACCGTCGTAGATTTCGTTGCGACCCACCGATCCACCGGCGACCGCCTCTACGAGCCACCGACATTCGAGTCGCTGAAAATATCTCGCTCTGATGTTGACAATAATGCGTCTCTAGGGCATGGGGTCGTATGGGTCGGTATAGTGTGTCCCAAAAATTACCCATGAATGAGGAAGTCAAAGAAATCGGTGAGATGGCTTTTCGCCCAGCGTCATCTCGTTGGATTGCCTTGACTTGGCCTGATGTTCTATTTCTTCTCGGACGATCAGCCGTGCGGCCATGTCGTATCACTACTCAATACGGCGAACAGTCCGTTTATGAAGATGAACGAGTACATGAAAAAAGCTGAAATACTAGGTAGCAACTGTAGCAACATTGGCCAAAACAGACAGAGGAGATCGCGATATGGCGCGCACACATAAGTACGTCTGTAGAGTTCGCGTACCACAACGATTCTGGGGGGTTAAACTCCGCTTCAGATTATTCACTGCTACCTCTGGAGTTAGAAAAACACACTACACTCGCCGTCAGTTGTATAAGCGGATTTGCTTTGCACTTATGGCGATTAACTGATTTGTTTTGTGTATGGCAACACCGAACTGAAGTCGTCGCTTTCAGGTTTCTAAACCTACCAACTAACTGGTGTCCTTCTCTAACGCCCTGATAGGCAATTGGCCTGTGCTGAATTGAGAAGAATCTCTACCAGTGGACTGCGTCATTTTTTTTGCGTGACTTTGCTGTTCCACACTCTGTTAATATCAGCCGTATATACGAGTGTATATCCACCCTTCCATGCGTATTAGTTTTGTACTTTAGTTGGCATAACTTTAGTTGACATAATAAAAGCCCATTTCGAGCTTACAAGGCGGAGGGCTTTCGAAGAATATCAATACCCCTAGGACACCCGTTCACCTTTAGTGAGTGGCCTGTGGTACGATTTGCGGTTCTAGCGCCGTTTAAACCAGATCTGGTCGGTCGATGATAAATGGCAAAAAATAAAGATGCCGAAAAATCGCTTTTGCGACAGGGTGAATGTGCCGTTAGTGTGCGTGGCTGTCCCCATTGTCTCAACGTAATCGATACGGATATAGTTTTCGGCCTGGATACGAGCTGGTGCTATTTCTGCGTCAGTTCATTAAAACGATAGACGTTCGGCTTGCATAAGACCGATGACGGTGCTGAAGGAAAGGTCGAATTTCGACGGCAACGGCGTGTTCGATTTCTGCTAGATCGCGCGAGACTTTAGCGAATTTCGGTGAGCCGATGAATAGTCAATGAAAGTCATATGATTTCAATAGATTGTGTGTTTAAAAGTAGCCACATAAAATCAGCCGTGTCATGGATTGTACGCCGTCTCTTGGGAGAAGACAGTGGCAGGTGTTAGTTCTAAGCGACGCTGCGATAATGAGCCATTAATTGGCGGATCGATTTTCCATAAAATTTATTCGTTTTTTTTTAATTGGTATGCGATACCCATTCAAATAGATACGTATACGATAGTGCACGTAATGCGTACATAATTGTATGTATAAAGCGAAGATGTGCCGACCATTTTCATGTTATTGTTGTTATTACTGTTGCTAATATTACTATTATTATTAACATCATCATTCCATTTATCTACGCTACAATCACGGCATTACAGTTATTATTACACTACAACCAGACTTCGATTATTCTTCCGAAATCTTCTCAGACACCGACACAGCTCACATGAATTTTTTTCAACCCCCGCGTTTTTTCACAGTCAAAGCTTTGCCACAATAACACTTATGACTTGAGAGCGTCCCGACCGCACCATCGACTTCAACTTTTCGCCGAGCTTTCCAAAGATCTTCGTCCGACAACAGTTGCTTTTCCTATCGGCTACAGCGCACGGATGGTGACCGTGAAACCTGACGTCTTGCCGGCAGAGAACGTGGCCCCTAACTCAACAAGCCATCCAACGTGACTCAGCGTGTGGGGGGACCCTCACAGCAGTCCAATAGGCCTCCATACGCGTTACAGATTTTCGTACAGAGGCACCGACGCAAGCGACAACGATAGCCGACCCAAGGGCGAGAAATAAATTCGTCTCTCCTCCGTTTTCCGATAGCATAGAGCGAAAAAAAAATATCTTGGTATTGGGTACGAATACCCCACTCGTCATGCCCCTTCCTCTCGATGGCCCCCGGCGCATACTGCCAGCTACGATTCCCGATTTTGATGGCATCACTGAAGGGCAATGCATAACATTTGGGTACATCTGTGTACACGGACATCGCGAATCCCACCGCCCCGCCATCCATGGGACGACGATCCGCACGCGGCTAACTCTGGCCGTAATCTATTTAGATTGATGAAGATGGAGACGTGTTGACCTCATCGCATCCACAGCGCTCTCGCGTAGCTCTTTGACATTCAGCAATCAGCCTTCAGCGCCTCCCGACAATTACTTACGCCGGCTGGCGGCAATTAAGTCAACGGCGTAGACGACGAAGGTACTTGACGCCATTTGCATGTATTATGCGTGCGGCATTTATTTGGCTTGTATTATATATATATATATATATGTGTGTGTGTGTGTGTGTCAAGCCGTACCTTTTTCGATGTGTAGGAGTTGTTTTGTTATTCCCACGCATGATGCCATTATTATCCACTTTCCTATGCGCATCGATTGACAGAGTAGGCGTCCTGAAGTAAAAGTGAAATGGAATGATAATGCGAACAAACAGCGACGGCAAGGGGACAGGTGAAGAGGAATTCGTGGAGATCCCCAGAAAAACGGATAAAAGTATTATCACGGAGAGCAACGAGGGCAATGTAGACGCGTGTACAGAATATTTCACAAATGATAGACAAGCGACTCAATAAAGTAAGGTAGGCGTCACTTCCTTATGCACTTCACCCTGACTTTGTTCAGAGCATTAAACTTTCTGGAAACACACTATGTATATATATATATATATATATA
>MNPL01018450.1:10832-35242 GCA_002081605.1 Tropilaelaps mercedesae
ACCGTTTTCTCAAATAATGAAAATTTCTATCAACAGTGAAAGTAGATTGACACGGGTTCAAATAGAACAGACTTAGCTATAGTCACAGCTACGCTCCAGGGGCTATAACAGTGCGCCAGATCTACAAATATAATTAAACTCCTTGCTGACAAATCAACTACTGTTTAGAATTAAAAAAATGATCTTATATAAAATGCATTCACAGATGTAAGACTAAGGAAATTGTGTGAAACTAATACTAAGCGTCAAAGGCAGGGCGCTCATCTTTAGAAGCCAGCAAAGGTTAAATCGACACGCAAAACAAGTATTACTGATCAGTCCATTATGGGACAGCTCACTGGCACGGAAGATATAACAATAAGCTTTGATAGCGCTTAGGTTTCAAATTAAAGCGCTGGATAAAATTACCCAGGGCATTGAATATAAATTTAATATAACCACCTGAACTACAGTACCTTCAAGTTATTTATGAATACAATCGTACATATAATTTTTCCAACTATACTAAATCAGCAGCAAAGTTTTCTCGCGTTAGGATTAGTATATGCTTCACTCGCGCAACCTTCACGCAAAAAGGAGTCATTTTGTTTCCATTCACTGCTCTTGTGGAGTGTTTATTTGTGGAGATCGTTAGACTTTGGTAACTAGTATCGGCAAGTTGTTGACAAATCTCATTAAAAGATTTGAAAGTTGAATCAGAATTTACAAAAATCTGCAAAGAAGTTTTATGAGCCATTATAATCTAGCTAGTTTATAAAATTCCGACCAATGTCGACCAATTTAATTTTTTTATATTCAGGAAACTCGAGGAATGGTATGAGGATTCCTGAATTCTGTGTCATTTCATTTTTATGTGGAAAAAAGTAAGGGGTTTATCACTTGCCTTAAAAAAAACGTGTTTGTTAAGCTAGTTAGATCCATATTTGGGGACCTGTCATCGTAACAGTCCAGAATAGTTCTAATAGATAAGCCCGAGATACTCGCCTCATATATTAACTCTATAGGACTCATGTCAGTTCGGCCTCCCAAAATAAAAGCAAACTGGCAGAAAAGCTGTTACCAATAGAACAACACAATTCACGATATTGCATTTCAACGACAAACTGCTGCTTCGTCTGTAAATACGCTTTCAAAAATTGACGAAGTATAATACTTTGTCACAAGTATCTTCAAATGTCCTGAGAAAGGTTATATTTTGCCACAGGTACTATACCTATGAATACCATGATGATTCTTCCGTATAAGCCAATCCGATCCTTGATTGCCTTCATAAACAACACCAAAATTACGTAAGATGGTGATGCACGCTACAGTCATCGAAAAAGCTGTCACAGAATTTATAAGCCGATGGCTCTATCAGTCGAAGGTAATGACCGCATCAGAAGCCGTGATTTCAGTCAGAAATGGTAGTGGTCTGTTAGAGACACACTTTAACTCCACTCAAAAATTGTGCCAGATCTGTACCTTGACCACTCACAACACCCATTGCTCGACGTCAAGGCACAACAGTTTTATTGACATTTTCACCTTTTTCGAACGTAAATCTAGTTCTCTTCAGATTCAACGTCATTCACAAGCAAATTCTCAACTGGTGGCTTCGAAGTAATCGATATTTTTCAAATTGTGCACTGCAAATGCAAGTTAATAATATTTGTTTTTAGTTATCCTACATCTGTCTTGACGCTGTAGAAATCACTGATAACCTAGATGGTTCTTCCGTATGACGTTCCCACCGGTGTAAAAAATAACACATTGTCCGTAGGATAGTTTCAGCCTAAAGCCACGAATGCACATTCGTCACGTAGTACATCTGGACAGCCTCTCAAACCCTACCTTAATAATTTTTTACAGACCATGGTTTGCCTGCCCTCCCCGCTATGTACATAAACCGACAGCAATCTGCTGTGTGTTTTACCTAGCTTTTTTGTGATCATTGCAGGCTTTCCTTGCTTGGGTTCAGCGGTGAATGAAATTTTGGCCTTTTCGCACCATTAGCCGTGTACTGTTAGGGCGCACTAAACCGCCCAGCTAGTGACCGACATGGGCGAGGATGTAGAAGTGAGCGCTCTCGATGACGTCAGTATAGACAGATAAATCGGAGAGTTCAGAGAAATCAAAGCAACCGCAGGGAATTTCGGGGTACGCGTACACAACATAAATAGAGATCAGGGAGAAGACCGACTCGAAATTGGAATTATGTACAGGATGTCGGAACTCAGCGGCAAGGATAGTCAGGCAGACGATACCGAAGGACCTTCATAACGCTGTTTTGGAAAGACCTACAAGAACAATCAATTGAGATGAAAATGCTTCTGAAAGGAGATATTTTCAATGAATGGCAACGAGTTGCTATTCACCACGAGAATAACCGATTTATTAGAGTTATACCATGCCATAGTTGTGACGAAATCCAGAGAAAAATTCTGCTCTTGTTCACAACAAAGAAAATCGAATGTTGTTAGAAAGAAGATGGTACCGAAAACTGTAAAGAGCCCTCAAAAAGAATCAGCTGCAAAGCTTCCAAAATATATTTGAACTCTAAGATTTGTGCATTCAAATAGACACAGGCACTAAAGCATTTACATGCTATTAAATTATTAGGTTTAACACATGCATAAATGCGCTTGATCAATCACTACTTGCCTTATAAGCCAATCACAACGAATTTTATTTTCTCTAGAACACTGCAAGTTTTTCAAGTGTGCATATAAATATTTGTAAGTAGCTAAGGTAGTTGAGCTGACAGTGTGACACAAAGATATACAATACCATTACAATTTTTTTACAGAAAACATAGAATGATAGAAATGAAAAATAAAATCACTCGACAGATCAGTGTCATTTACACGTCAAAAGCAGCTTTCATTGCAGTCTCTATAGAAAGCAGAATATGACGACAGACTGTGCACCGCATTACCTACATTGGGGAGCAACTGTCACTGGTTTAACTGGTAGCCTGAGCGCGAAACGCGACTAGCTTATAACGAAACAGAGATTAAAGAGATGTGCGAAAACTCGACTCGGCGCTAACATGCACCAGTCTTACCACCGCTACAACTCACTGTTCCTCTAACGTCACTGATACAAATATGGGTTGGCTAAATGGCAGAGTGAGAATTTAGCCAACCCATATTTGTATCAGTGACGTTAGAGGAACAGAGCGAAAAGATATCTACAAAAATGAATTAAGGCGTCGCTTAGAGACAAAATGTCCTGTCTTTCACCAAATTATACCAGGTGGTACAGCTTTTATGAATTTGAGGAAAGTCAATAACTACTAACTAAAGTCAATATTACCAAATGACGTTTCATCAGAGTTCTCAAGAGTTAACATACATACGAAGTGTCTATATATATATATATATATATATATATACGCTACAAAGCCTCCGCATTCGGATTGGTTTATCTTATACTGAGTAATACGAAAATAGAACTAATTCGCACTTTGAATAGGAACTTCTTGGCTGTTACAAAAACAAAACTACTAATCATAAGAGGGCATACAGGAAAACATTAATTGAAAATATTTTTTTATCGACTGGATAAATGCTTAACATTCCACAGAGCATTCAAGGAGTCAAAAAGAGGATAGTAACCATTCACTCGTGTAAACTACAGAAACCAAACATTTCAAACGAAATTTCCTTCAAATTAAATTTTGTATTAATATCAATCTAGAAGGAGGTTTGTGGAAACCCTGCGCGAAAATACAATCTATTTACACAAAATACATTAAAGATAAAATTTACAAACATCAAAGATAAAAAAAAAATAGAATTAAAAAATATGCTAAAGATGAAATTGAAAGAAGATGAAAAAGTGACAAAAAAACATATAAATACAAGTAGAACTGTCCATAAAATAAATATGTAAAGCAATTTGATCGTGTTGGAATTTCCGGCCACTTTTAAAATTATCGCGCCTTCGTTCAGAACATTTCTCGACAATCTTTTAAAGAAAACGGCACCTATAGATGGAATGATCGTGTTTTCTCCCCTGGACAAAAACATCTCTTCTAGTTAGGGATAGTTCCTTCATTGATTTCTGATGTGATATGTTTAAATGAATTATCTATATTCTGTTACAGTTCACTTCTCTATAGTGAGGTTGACGTAGCTGGTAGCTCTTGGTAAAAGCAGATGCCAAACAGGAAGAGACAGTTCATCATGACCTATTTTAAGCAAAAAGGTTCGTATCCTGTTTCCGCTTTTGTATAATGTTGGGAGTCGTGCTAGTGGCTTTGTAGATGCTGTTAATATTTTTATTGTTATTATTACCTTTGAGACCGTTTTGGTTAACAGGCTGGAAAGCGACCACGCAGCGAGAAACTTTCTCTGTGCTTAAACCTCCAATACAGGAGTGCCCACAAGTTGCGGGAACTAAACGGAAACTTTTGAACACAGCGCTTGGAAAATCACAATCTTATTTCCTTGGCCTCTTTGCCCGTCTTTTTTTTACTGAGCACTTTTAGAACACTTTGAAATTTGGTTACGAGCGAGTCGATTCAAATGTGCTCCTCAGAGTTATAAATTCCTCAAATAGCGCGGAGAAAAGTTCTCGAACTCTGCAAAATGAACTAGACCGGATTCTGAAATTTATGTTTAACCTGGCCATAAAGCCACAGATTAATTAGGTATGTCTAATTGCATATTTTCCTATATAAGCCGGGAAAAATTATAAAATCCGTAGTCAAGAACCCATTGTGGCAGAACATATGCAGCACCTTAGGGTTACGATGGCTTCTGATTTAAAGTATAGCACTAATGGGTTAGAGCTATGAACAGAGCGTACAGAACAGCACTCTGAATCTTACGTTCACTTGACCGAATTTTTCAATATAAACATTATGTGAACCCAATTTTAAAGTATGCATCCCTTTTAGTTGCCTCCATTTGCTTCTAGTATTGTACTATATTGTAACATCATATAGGGGGAAGAACGCATTGAAATTCGACCAAGAAAATGCCAGAACGTCGGAAAGATATGTACGCATATAGGTATAGACAGGTACATCCTGATAATATCAGAAGCGAAGGCAGGCGCATTTAGGCGTAGTTAGATTTACGATGATTTAAATCTGATGAATCGTGAAACGCAAAGTTGATTCGTGTAAATCTTTCATCGGGGCACCACATACCAAGTCGATAGCGTGTTTGCATTCAGCCTGAATTCTTCAACATGCAGGTGTACCGGTCCCGAGGGGTAAGTGTAGTAACATGGTCCAATTTACAAGTGCTTGTAGCGAAGACTGTTATCATTTTGGTGCTTTCAGTAGTCCTGGCGGCATCGCAGGACGACCAAAAAGAGAGGTTTGTCTTAAAAATTGAGTAATCAATAGCGTTTATAGGCGTCTGGCGAATCCTAATAAAAATTAAAATGTAATCTGGAGAGAATATTTCTTCTAAGTTCTCGCGAATAATTATTGTACGCAGCAATCTAATCAATGTTGTTACTTCAAGCATTGCTAACTTGGAATACGCTATGCTAGCACGGGTTGATTGTTATGTACAATAAAGCCTGCAGAACAATACAGCGTTATTATAATTGTACCAATTGTAAAAATCAGTAACATTCTCTTCTGCTAGTTTGGTGTTACGGCCGATAGTTGTATTACGGGAGCTTCAACACGAAAAATTTTATACTGTAGTTATATCGTATAGTACCATAGGAGCCACCTGAATCATTCGAACGTTTTTTTGAAACGTAATATTATGCCCACTTTAGTGTCCGTTATGCAGACTTATCTAATAGAATCGATACTCCTTTCTTCATTTTAATTAACGGGGATAGCGAAGAACTGCTCATCATAGTTAATTTGCCGAAATACTGTAACATTCTTGTTCGATTACTGAACGAGAATAAAATTATTTTCAAACCATATACTTTTGCGCTTGACCGTTCTTATGTGATCAACGTGCCCGCACATCTTTTTTATTTTTCAGCAATCCCTTGATTATTATAACTTTTTTTAGGATGTACAAGCCTGCTTATTATTCCTGTCCGAATCGACGATTACAAGGAACCCGTGACCTCTTGTGCAAATCATACCGGTTAATCCGCACATAAAGCAGTGGTACTGATCAATGGAGGGAATTTATAGCAGTAGTTTATTATTAAAATAGAAAAGCAACAATAAATCGTTTTTGTGGAATTCATACCCACCGTTTTCATTTTACGCTCCCCTAAATTTTATAATAGGAATCGTTGTTACAGCCATATATTTATATCATATTGGCTTCATGGAGACGTATAACTGAAAGCCGCCATTATGTGGTGTCGACTTGCTAGCCTTTTGATCACGCTATCTTGTGTAAATATTGAGCAGTAACCCAGCCTGATTCGCGTATGTAAAAGTGCCTCAGATTCCTAAATTGGTATCGTTACAGCCACAAGTAGCATGAAAGCCTTCCTATTTGATCGGGTTTTTGGAAAAAGACCATATCATGCTAAGGTGATTTTGTTGAATTAATACTGTATAACGGAGTATGACTTTATCTTTTCTGTTTGTAGGGCCGCAATCACCAACACGTGAGGTATATTTTTGATCGAAATGGAAGGTCTTATTTAAAACACATGAACAGAGCTAAACGCTGTAACACAATCTTGTAAATACTACCACCGTGCCACTTAATAAAATATCATATATTGAAAAAAGAGAGAGAGAGGTCTAAGATTAATGGAGATAATCTTGATATAGTTAGTACGAAAATATTTGATTCACCTTATTCGACCAGCTTTGGAACTCGGGTATGTCCCAATAATACTGCTCTTTACCGTCTCATCGTCCGACAAAACAGACTTAGTTAAGGCATGATCCCCTTGCTTCTTTCTATATTTCATGCATACATGGTCTCTGTGTCTATAGAGCTTCGTTTCAGAAGTTGCATGTAATGTTACAAATTAGAAATTTATAGGCAATTCCTTCAATTAGTTTATATTGGAAATGTAGTTCATTTGAGACACTGTCTCAAAAAAAATCGCAGTAGACCCTAACAGATGTTCTTGTTTTATACTCTCTAATATGCTCAAATAATTTCACCTAAGGTACGGCCGAGATATTTCCCCATGTGTATTTACTAAATATCTATCTAACAATATATATGATCAATTACAAATTTGCAATGAGGACGAAGTCTCATTGAATTAGACACCATGAAGAACACCGGAAAGATAAAAACCTTACAAGATGAAGACTGAGCAAGGTGAAGTCTATTAATAAAGTATGATATTATTGCTCATTAGTGTAATTATCATACGATACCTTCTCTGCCTTACTTCATTGTACAATTTCTACAATGAACCTGTTTTCAGGCCAGTGAGTGCAGCTTATTTGTGACCACACAAACTGGAAGACAGAAAGGAGGACCGTTAAGTACACCAGATTGCAGACCATTATCTTCCAACTTTGCCGGTATCTAGGGCACTTGATTAACTGCTTGCCCTGCTTCAAGGGTTCGTAATAGTAAACAGAAGTCTTTGTTTTATGATAGGCGGAGCAAATACTTTTATGGTACATAAAATACCATTCTACCTTGTGGTTAAATATTTGATTCAGTGTGACTGTTTGTTGAAGGTCACTGTTGTGTTTGAAGTGTGAAAATTTATTTTTGTCCGTGTTACATCTAAAACTTCCCATCCACGCGACCAATCAATTTCGTTTTCAAAATTGTTTTTTCCAGTTGCCATCGGCAACACTAACGCATACAATAGATTTTTCCTTTCCTGAAGTTCTGGATTCTTTACTAGTTTTTTATGCCGACCTCCTTTTAACTCTAAAAAATGGCACAGTTATGGCTTTCAGAAATTAATGGAATGTTCTGGTTCTTAGCTTTATATAATAGGCAAACAACATTCTAATTTTTTTAACGACGGTTTCAGATGGTTCCAAAACTATTCCAGACAATGGATTACGCTATGAAAGAAGACGACCGTTTTCAGTCAGAAACTTGTAGATACTTCGAGGCTATCGTTATAGACAAGAATCCAATAGATATCAATCTTAATCAAATAATTTTTCCGCTAGCAATGGTCTACTTTTTAACATAATAGAAAAGATACTGGCAATCACGCGATTAAGCATTTATTGTACGTTAGTGTCTGTATTCAACATATGACGCTGAAGCACGCAGTCACGGCAAGCATCTGATTTATTTGCAAACATACATAGTATAAGAACAAATTTGTTGATTATAATTTATTTTAGTTGTCACATATAAGTGGGCGTAAGCATATCGTCACACATAAACTCACATTGATGACGGGCGCTGTTCTTCTGTTCTTCCTCAAAACAGGTGCCGTTTCTTAAAATATATGATCACGCTATTCACACATGTACGCAAATTAATTATGGCCCGACTACTCGAGTAGCAATGAATATGCAAGCAGTTATGATTAAGACTCATAACTGTTAAAATGTTGAATACATTGTGTTGAATACAAAAAGTATCTTAATGCCAATGTTTATTACCACCCAATGGCAACTATTCTACTGCAAAGCCTTTGTCACATCACACAACGTTATCTTTAGCGATTCACATGTGTACACATGGTGGCAAAGTAAGGAATCCTACACATAGAAGTATGATAGCTATAAAGGTTATAAGAATGGTCAAGGTCGTATTTACGACACACGTCTTCCTCATTTGAACGCAAACTTCCTACAGGACAGACAAATTTGTCTTACGAAAAAATATTTGTCTTGGCTCTATTCACTAACTGTCAAATTGTAAATATAAATTTCTTGTCAAAATAAGCTATCACACGTGGCTTATCTTCCTCTTTCAATTGTTTATTAAGAAATAGATTTTTGCACACAAACTCTAAGTGATTAATAAAAAAAAAACATTTACTTTTGTGCTCTGACCAACTGCATGTGATACGTATACCGAATTGCCGCTAATATACACTCGATATTGATTAGTTTTTAAATATGAAAGCGGTTAGTATTTATTATTAAGTTTGTTAACACAATCACAGAGAACCTTTATTTTTGTCAAGGTTGGAAAATGTTAACAAAATAAGGGAGTGACAACGTCAAGAAATAAACGTGAAGAAAAGTCTATAAAGCAAAAATTTACCTAGCATTTTAAGCACATTTTTCCTACAGTATTGTATAAAGGTATTTGTTACATGAGTATTTCGTCGTTTGCCTTTTCATTCACATTACTGTGCTGAAAATCGTATTCCAACGCTCGTAATGGATGCCTTTATGGTAAACAATATTCATGCAACACAGAAAAAGTGGAGGTAAAGTTTATTCAGCGGGTTTCTCGTAGGTGTAATGTTCGGATGCCGTTGCATTTTGATCTCAATTATGAAAAAAAACTGAATTAAGGGTTATATCGTGGGAAAAGTGATGTAATTTTCAGGTTTCTTGAAGTTGCTAAAACTAAACGTAAAAATTATTTATTTTTAAATCGCATCTCACGCCGACGCAGGGAGCTTTAAACAAAAGGCGCCTTTACTATCTTGAATTAAAGATCTATTCTAACGGAGTGCTAACTAGCGTATCGTGCTAATTACAGACTTCAGTCATTTTACAGACTTGAATAATGATTAAAATTGATTGATTCTCATAAGAAATACACGTATACTAATATTGATTAGCCCAAATAATTCAATGAATTTAAAGAAATTTGAAAAATGTTATACCCGCCTACGTTTAGATGAAAAAAATGTCTAAATGATGATGAAGAAAATTAGGACAATAAATTGTTCTTTTAGATACTTCTATTTTTGCAAATTAAGGTAAATGTAAACGGAAAAAATTCAATAATTTCAACACTTGATGCCAATGATAAACGAAAAAATAAACTTTTTGTGCCAACGGATAGTTATTTCGACCGAAAGCGCTGCAGATGTAACGACCGAAGTCCAATATCTATGTACTCAGCATGTTCCTAAGGATCTATCACGATTCCGTAGCAATTTGATAACACTTCGATAATGATGTTTTGCAGTGACACATCTATAAGGCGAAGCATGGACAAAAAAATGCGGTCGCATAGCGGTTCATAGCATCGCCCTTATTCACTTTGAGCCTTGTACTAACTTTGGTATGCACGGACACAGAAATTCGAACGCGCAAGCTGTACTGAATATAATCGACCCGACCTTACGACCTCAGAAAATGACACTGCGGGGAATAACAAGTTCCACATCAAAAACATGTATGTGATATTTCGTGGTAATAATCGTAGATGGATATTTTTTAAATTGAGCCCCGTAGGCAAAACATTTATTATTACTTTTGGTTACGCCGATTTTTTATGCGTAGGCGGAGTGTACATATGTCCTTTGAGGTAGGTAATAATCAGACATCCCCGAAAATAAAAACGCTTTAAATGACAAAAAACCAAGCAAAGCTCTTGCCTTTGTATACATAACCTATAGTATAGATTTTTGATTACTTAAAACGCACGTGTACCTTGTTTTTGCTTATCTGCTCAGTGATAACAAAATGTTGTGCCATCTCTTAACACCTAATGAAAAATTTTTTCTCATTTCGTTATATTGCCCAGTCTTACCATCCAGTCGTCAGATTGCTCAAATTCAAATACATGGACCTGGACATTGCGAGTAAGATAGGAGTATATTCCCCTGTATTCAAAGAGGTCGTACAAGCATACGAGAGCCTTTTACTATAGCTTAATTGCCTCAGGGGAGCTTCCTGTATAGAAATAGGCAGCGTGCGCATGTATTTATTGAATAATTATATCATGTTAGTAATGAAGGTTGAACGCCGTAGGAATGTCTGGTCACTGTCCTTGTAGAGGGGCTAGTGGGGTTTCGTGTAATCATTACGTGCATTTATATCACAACCGAATTCAAAGCACTCTCATTGGTATAGCGTGTTATGTCATTTGTAATACTATTGTTTTGTCTTTAGATAAGTCGAGCTTTATGTCAGGTCATACCAGCGTCTAGCCAAGTTTTTATAGTGGCACGGCGGTGGTTTTAGACACTTATGATCTTACAAAGATCAGATACTGTCATTATATTAAAACTTTGAATTGGCTTCCCTAATGGGGCTAAGCTAAGCTCGAGGCTTTTTGGAACGTCTTCAGGATTGAGAGTTTAGAGCAATTTACTGTCTCAGCTTAAACTTTAATCCATAACTGATCGTTCTATTCACTCAATTGTATTCGGAAGTTAACGGCAAATAATGTCTCTAATACGATGCTTAAGGATTACATAAGTGGGAGTTCGAGCCTACGGACTTTCATATATACGATTGAAATGCAAGATCCGAGATTTCTATGTTTCGGCATACGAAAATGGGGTAGCGTTTTTATAAATATATTCTCAGTAAAGCTCCGGTAAAAACTATACCTTATTGTTCTAAGCCTTTCGTGACATGGATATAATCGTATATTAGTGAACCTTGTTATATTAATCTTTTAGCTCTGGCCTCAGTCATATCGTCGAAACACACTGGATCCCCCATGCACTTGTAGTAGATGCCTGCGAAATCAAGTCCAGTACTGGACATCTACATAGAAAGTCTAACAATAATAAATCAAATAAACCGGCTGACTAGATATTTTAAACTGTAGTTACGGCAAGTCTGACCCCATTAAAAACCTCTACTTCTCATTGGTCTCAAATATCTATAATTAAGTGTCACTAGACTAGACAGAAAATGCGTATGATCTGCACAACGACTTGCTATTAAAATGTACATAGCTTTTTAAATTCAGAGATTACATGGCACTGATCAAAATCGTCCCGCGCTGATGTATAATGATGAAAATATTCAGTTGATAAGATTTATTTCACCCTTATTAAAATCTCCTAGATAATAATAATAACTGGCTGTCTTATATATGTCTATTAGAAAAGGAATTTACAAGTTAGTATACTGACAGTGCGTCATCTCTATTTGAGGTAAGAAAATATTATGGACTCTTTT
This sequence comes from Tropilaelaps mercedesae, assembly GCA_002081605.1. Taxonomy (NCBI): domain Eukaryota; kingdom Metazoa; phylum Arthropoda; class Arachnida; order Mesostigmata; family Laelapidae; genus Tropilaelaps; species Tropilaelaps mercedesae. Next base: position 22,747 of record MNPL01018450.1, read on the forward strand.
TAACCAGCGTTCAAACTACGTATCTGCCAGTAACAAGTCTGGCAGGAATTGGGCGTTATGCATTCTCTTATGTGTCGAAGCACAGTATGTGCCGTAAGTTTACTTAGTGGAAATTCAAGTAAAGAATTCTCTCAGTAAAAAAGAGCTTGAATAATAGCAAGTCATCATAACAATAGCAATTTACTATATCGGGAACAGACTAGTTGGTAAATCTTGACTTGCAGAGAGAATAGTCCCTCTTAGGCCTTTCGCGACCAAGATCACAGATCTTAGTGACTGAAATGTATTAATTCAGTTATTATAAGTTTCTGCTCTTAAATATATCATTGGGTATTTGTAAAAGTAGTGCAAGTAAAAGTTGTACTACTCGTATATATAAAATTAAATAAAGCACTTGATGAACGTGTTTTTAAAGATTTTCAAAAAGTGGAACATTCGAGCACATTACGAGTTCCGCAGTAGTTAGTACCGAAGGATATTGGCTAGGCAAAAGAACATGGCAATGGCAACAAATTACGGGTCGCAACAATATAGGTGCGACATTACTGAAATTTCCTTGTCTGTCGATTCTATAAGCGAAGGGGGTCACTAAGCTTTTCTGTATTTCTTAATAGCCCAAAACGCTGCTATTTAATGTGAGCTAATGACGCATCAAAGTTGCCGGAAAAACGTTAATTTCGTTTAATGATACTCAAACTTTCGTACGCTACTTAAATTAACAACATTAGCTTCGCTAAATGTTTGAGGAAGTCACGTCTCGTTTAATTTAATCAATATATAGTAACTAAATTATAATCCACAGGCATAATAAAGTAGGATATAATTATATAGGAAAAGCAAGCTGGGCTGCGATTAGCGTTATTTGCAGTTATTCTAAAAAACAGGACCAATGAAGAAAAAAAGAAAATTCTCATGTTAGTTTTGAGAAAGTTTAGAACTGTAAAAGTTTAGAATTGATATTCCAAGCAGTATTAACACAAATGTACAAACTTCCAAGGCAACTAACATAAACTATAAGAGGTATAAATATGTTTGAGTGAAATAAGAGGTTGGGAATCTCATTCGTTGCAAAATGAAAATTTAGGTTTGTAATGCGTTCAAAGCTAGAGCGCAAGCATGTCGTTGAGAAAATTATATGGAGGCCACCGTTTTAAAAGTGAGCAATAAGAGAAGCGGCTGCTTATGTGTCCTATTTGTGTAAATGGACCATTCAAACATTGGCCTGTTAGCTTTACTCAAATATTGTATAAGCTGGAAAAACTAAACTAACCAATATATGCAGAAAGCAGTTAGGTATATAGAAATCAGACATTATTTTTTAGGCCGTAGGCTGCATTTCTTGTTAACTTTAGCCTGGATTTGGTACATCTCGCTACTTTCTGCAACAGACTACCCATTTATTAGCTAGCCAGTTAATAAATGTTTTGAAACAAACTGTTATATTCACCTTCACTGATGCTTAACGTTAGGCAAGGCAGGTAGATGTACACCCTTAGAAGATACTATACAGTTTTCTTTATACGGCATGGTTCCAAGGGGCTTTCATTGTTATTATTAGTATTATATTTATTTTATAAAGATAAAACATATATTTTTTAAAAGTTCAACAAAATATAGCGCAGCTCACAGCCTACTAACTACTGTCTTACCCAGCAAAAAAACATTAATTTGCACTGAGATGTCTTCACTAATTGAAAATTTATGGGCCAGTATGGTCTAGCGTCCTCTGTCTGGGTGCCTGTTGTCTTTTCAAAATAGCTTGTAGCAATTGCATGTATTTGCTACGGTAGAAAAAGCAACTGAGGTGAATAAGAATGACAAAGAAAAATACCGAAATAGCACGACGACAACCTATTTCATAGGTGGAGGCTATACATTTCAAAAAAGCTAGTTTCATCTAAATAAGCGTTACTGATTGATGCAATTTACGTATTAGCTACGTGGAGAAATGGATATTCTGTCTTTTATATTTCAATAAACCACGCTTAGGTATGACCCCAAATGCGAGTCGATGGTTTAAGGGAAGAACTGTTTATGGTGGGATCACTATACGTTTATGTGCAAATAGCTGGTCTTTCGACTTTTTATGTTCTCATTCTGAATGACTGCATAGCTGAGTGAAACAAGGTTTACTCCACAAGGCGTCGAAAGCAGTTCCGTCACTGATGACCGGTATTGCTCTGTACTAGAGTAACCTTCATTTCATCCAGAAAGATGTATGGAAAGTGACGTACATTTTTATTACTATTATAGAGAGAGCACCAGGAAATATCTTGTTATCCTCAACGGATCAAGCAGAATCAATTAAGACCATCTCATTAACCTCTCCACTGCGTTATGTGGACTTACATAGGCGAGTTCGTTATATAAAAATAACAACTAATTACTTCTAAAACGATTAAGACTGTCGTCATGCCAAAAGAGTCAGGTATTAAACCTTGAACGTTAATTACCGACCGTAGAAGTTAAGAAATACCGTAAGTTTGATGGCCAGAAGAGACAGAAAGTACATCTTCTGACCGTTCAGTTGGCCGAAACATTAGATGATATTTGGGTAAAAATCGTATTTCTAGGTGGAAGCCAAATAAATCCAAATCGTGTCAAGATGTTTTGAGTAGGAATCTATAAGAATGAATTCCATTTTAATTGCGATACACGTTTGAAAAAGAATGAAGCAGAAAATAAGTTCCTATATTATGAGCCACTAGGAAAAAATGTTAATCGGGCAACTGTCTGTAGGAGCGTTCTAAAGGAAAGATCGAGCTATACTTTCAGAATTCGTAACGTCTTACGTCGACTCCTAGAAGCGAAAGTGGTCAATCGTCTTCATTCAATATTGATTTGCTTCTTATACCCTGTCTAAATCCTCAGATTGCTCTTTCGATTCATATTTCTATCGACAGACGTATTCCATTTATTTTCTAAAATCTCAGCTCTACATAGTAACTCGCTTTACTCGCCCTCCGTTATTTAAGAATGTTCACATAATTAATTTTATACCTTCGGTTTCTGTGGGATCTAAACTGATATTTTTGCGTCGTTCTCGACCTGTCAGACACGGTCACTTTATGAAAATCATGATTGTAATGTTTTGTTATATCCAAATAGATATATATTGGTATATTCAATGTCATTGCCATAAATCAAAAAGTCAACAAAAAGGCAAACAAAAATTATCTTGCCCCCAACGGAATGCTACATTGTGTGTGTTTACCGCGAAATCACTAGAAATTTTTCCCGAAATTCTTATACTTCTGTCTGTTTTGTTAGAAAGTTTTAATTTATAAAGTTTTAATTTAAGTTTAATTGAAATTTGAGCTATATTTGTAGGTAAAAAATACTGTTCATCGATCATTGTAGAAACTACATAATGCACCTATAGCGGTAGAGGAGTAAGGAAGTTCGAAAAACAATTGACTTATTATATAAGCCAGCGGAATTTCTTGCGATTGAATTTGCATTGCAAAGCAATTATCGGAGCTCAACATTACTCAGCATTATGATAACAATTATAGGAAAAGTAGATCATAAGTTTTTTGATGTTCTGTAATTTAAATAAGTGTAGGTGTAACATAATGGTTCAAATACCTCAAATAAAGCTTAACTAGAATGATCGAAAGTGGGAGACTACTTGAAAAGCTGAGAGAAAATCAGAATATTTCCTTTTACTTCTGTTGTAAATGAGCTCAGGCGGATGAAAATCTTTTTGAATACGATGATAGTTTTTTCCATTGGAGTATTTCTGCGAATCAATCATTTTTTTAAACTTTTATTTCTCTCTAGAGATTCCCTTTAAGTCAGCCATTTGAGGGACATAATACGCATTACACATTTTGTTTTCATTCAGCTTACGTGCCTTTATTATTCTGACGCTTTGAACCGTTAACCGATTATTTAGTGATGGTTTTCCATTTTCCATCGGATACATCTCTTGTGTTGGAGACGGGCAGATCATTTCTGATTCTAATATTCTTATCGGAAAAGTCCTTGGACATGCTTTATCGAAAAACTATTAGCTGTTCAACTTTCGCACAAAAGTAAACTTAGAAATTACGCGAACACGATTTAAATACAGTGTGTAAACTCTTCTAGTATTTTTTCCACACGTATTCTTTCCGGCTAGAGAGCCTTAATTTGTTCTTTATACAGGAGGACACATTACTCTTTGCTTTTTCTGTCTTGTCCTTATACTTCTTGAAAAAACCAACAGAAATCAAGGACATATTTTCAGAGAATCTCATCAGAACCATAGGATACGGCGAATTCATTGCATAATTACTAAAAATAATATATTAGTTTACATAATATAAATGTATATTACGTCCTAAGTCGGTCAGAACATCGGAGCTCAAACGGCGCGAAAACCATTAAAAATTAAAGAAAACCGAACTTGGTTGTCTCAAGCTAAATATTTGATGGCTTCAACCACTGTTCCCTTAGATTTGTGATACCAAACCCCGTCTAGTATCTAAAATTTGCACGTACAAAGCTCCAATCTCGATCATTTAAACTACAAACTGGAAAACCGTGCAAAACCCCGAGCAACTGTCCACGTACTGGCATAATATAGAGAATAAAATGTGTTATGGAGTAGCTTAATATTATATAAACGTTTCGATATAGTAAAATAAACGTCATTCCTATATGTCCTTAACTGACAATATTTTATTGTACATGCGACTCCATTTTATGATAGCCTTCGGCCATAGGAAAAAGCCATTGGTCGTGCATTAACTGAAAGCGCAAAGAAAGAAAAAATGAGCAAGGGAAAAATTAATAGGAAAATAGTTATTAGGAGCAAGGAGAGTAATGGCGAACTAAATTAAGGGTCTTTGCAGGTAAGACCAGTGAATTAGTTAAATCAAAAAGAGCACTCTCCGTGAGTGAGAGAAGAAAATAGCAGAACTGCCGCGAGTAGATGGTAGAATCCTAGGTTCGGTCTAAGGGCCAGTAAAAATATCTAGTTCTAAAAAAATGACGTAGCCATTTCCATCCATAAAATCAGCATTTCTGGCTCTTGGATCTCTCTCCACTGCCGTATACTACAAAATGGAGGCAAACCAAAATTTTGTTTCTCTTCACCCTTTGTGATTTGTACTTCCATACTATATTGCTCGAATAGTACATGCAACAATATAACTTTAAATATTTCGAGATTAGGAGTTTGTGAAATTAGCTTGTGAAATTAGCAAAAACGAAAACGGGTTCGTTTATTTTGCAAAGTGAAGAGATTCAACGCAATGTTAAAATATTTGTAACAAATAAATCTGCAATATTAACAGATGCCTCGGGACACCTAACTTGAGGTTGTATGTAGAATATATAAAAGCGTGTCTCAGTGGTAACAGTTACAATTTACCTGTATCGGGGGAAGTGACATGTGCTATCTCGGCTAAAACGAGCATTACTGAGCCACTATTCGAATAGCGCGAACAGACCTATGTTTTTTCGTAATTTATTTTTTATCTATTCACGCTTGCGATCAAAGCCGTACTCACTGTGATTTGACTTGGTCATAAATCAACTAGCCAGGCTGTCAAAAATTTGTTTGGAAGTCAACTAGTCAGGCTATCAAAAATTGCCGTTATCCATACAAAACAAATCTTTAAGCCCTTGCCATAAGGCAATATATAATAACCTCACAAACATATATTTCGAAACGACGATTCAGATCTAAAGTGTATGCTTCCCTATGAATTCAAACGTAAATTAAAAAGTCCTTGTCGGAGTGACCTTAGAGACTGAATGGGATGAGCAAGCAAGCATTTAAGCAAAAGAAGTCTAATGTAAGAAAGCGAACTTGGGATTTTTACGTACACTGAAAGTCATGAACTTTAAACTTCAATGCTATTTCACAACGAAAAGATCCCAGTAACCTAATGTTCATTTTCTATGTTACAAATTTATACCTATTGCAATTCAGATTATCTGTACTCTAAATGAACTTATTGTATCTTCTTTCATCATTTACGCCTTCCCTAGAGTGAGGTGGCGGGAGCTTGACTATTGCCATATCATGGCTACTTATGACTTTTAATCCGGCAATAACTTGAAAACAATGCAGTAAATCCTTTTAACAGATTCATAACTAAATAGTGTCACAATCACAGTGAGCATGTTCAGGTCACCTTAAGTCAAAGCACGGTAAAACCAATGTGTCCAAATAACTTGAACTTCGTCAGATGGGCAAAAATGTCAGGCGTCTAATCAGGTCTGGAATGGACATGTTTCATTATGACATAGGTTGGGCGGCAAAATAGTCTCAAGATGAGTAGGTTCGCTCTGAAAAGTGTTGAAAGAGTGTTTGGGCCTGCTATTACTTACACAAAGATTTTCACTTCTTTGAGTCCCCTTTTCGTCTAAAGGGGACTCAAAGAATATGTTTCTCAATATGTTGGAAAAAACTTAAATAAAAGGGGAAATCTGCTGCCGGGAAGAGTTCACTTAAACTTTCCACAAGTAAGCAAACTTCACGATCAACAGCAAGAAACTTATGGCTACTTATGGCAACTATGAAGAATGTGTAATAATATTCTCTTTTTTTCAAGGAAGTTAAAAACTTCTTCCCTTTTGTTATATAAACCGTTTTAAGAGAGCGAGCAAAACATTTTTATTGAAGGGTATACTTGAAGCAATACCAGTACTAAGCGTAATTTGATTATTCACATGATAAGCATTTATTTAAGTGTGAAAAGCCGTTAAATTACTATTAGAAATAACTGTTTTATATCCGTGCACTACCAAAATAGCGTGTGTTTTTGGCAATGTTTGCAAGCTTATTTTAAATTAGTAGAAATTAAATAATTAGTAGCTATCGAAAATAAGTTGTGTTATATGAGGACTCTTGATTTGCGAAAAATCGCATGCACCAATTGTTCTATGCGGCGTCACCCGAATAAACGGGGCGATTCTTCATCAGATGGACTTTCGATCATTATGTCATTAAGGATGCGTTTCGTTCCCAAAAAAAAGAGGATATAAACTAAACTTAAAGGTAAGCGAATATAAATAGCCACTGTAGATGTGTTTCCTAGTACGTGTTAATAAAGTTTCAGCGCAAACAAATAACACTGCGTCTGCTCCAGGAATTTTTTTGTCTGATCTAGTAGGCGGTTTTCTCATAAAGAATGCGTCTCAATGAAATGAAAAAAATCAATAAAAATACAATTTCGTGTGTAACTAGTAAATTAATAGTACTCTTAGTTATTTTAAAAATGTATAATGTCAAATTATTTTCTCGTCATTAGTATTTTTATTAATTGTTGCGTTATCACATAAGAATTTAACAGTATGCCCTATTTGATGCCTTATTGTTATAATTAATTTAGGTAAATTGTGCGTGTATTCCTGTTTTATAGACTTTTCACTCTCCCACATGCCTATTACCTTCAGTATATGTGCGAGAGCCATCGATTCTTCGAATCGAACGTTTTCATACTGCAGTAGATTCAATGAAAAAGTTTTTCACTATATATGGCACCAGACTAGATTAGGTAGATGCCATCGTAGCAGGCCATTCGTTGTAAAGAGGATTTGCTCCGATATGTATTCCTCCCTACTCTTTTGGTGGTGACTGCAATTGTTCATTGTGCAATTGTATAGCAAAAGAATCTTCGACCATAGAGGAACGATGTGCAAGGCCGTACACTGGTTGAAAGTAGATTTGCGAGACCTCTTGAGAGCAGGTGGACTAGAATGACAGCAGACAAAATGGAATTTAGTCAGAAAGATGTGCCAAAAGAGAAAGTTGAACAAAAATGTCTATATTGTATTTAAGCGGCATCTTACCACATAGATATGTAACTGCACATGCCAAACCTTTGTATAAACGCATTTAGAACTTTACTTCGGAACATAAATCAAATATACATACCTATATTCTATTAGTCTTTTTTGTTTATCGCTTATCCGTGGAATTCATTCAACCTTATGTTCAATGTTAAATTGAATTCGTCGCCACTGTTAGTGACTTTAAGGGATAACGGGTAACTGAGCTTGGCACACTGGGATGCCTAAAGTCAGCAAATACCGCTGATAGTAGCTAATGAATAAAAGATCACATCTGCAATAAGCATACGCAATAAGCATCAATTTCACTCGCAGTGGTATTGAAGCAATATATACTTTTCGTTTAGAAATACTTGAAGTCGAACTTCACTCAGCTGCTGCACGTTGTCAAAGAGGGCGACAAGGTTATTTGGGATTCTTGGTGTGCGCAGTGCAAGTATGCCTAACTGACCTTCCCACGAACGGGTGATCAACTGCGGCCTTGTCAGTTGGTTAATAATGAGCGGACTCAATGTGTAGTGAAGTCAATGCTCTCGAACGCAACAAGACCGGGTGTAACGCAAATGCGCAGGACACAAATTGGTACAAATACATTCATACAAAATGTCACAAACGAGCCACCCAGGCTGCTTTTCAGTAGAAGCCTCCTTGAGCAGCTTCTTAGTAGCCTTTTTAAGGAAACATTGACTGATAGACTAAAAAAACCCGGTACTATCTAATAACTACAGTTTTCTCATTTAGTATGTAAGAATATACCTATACAGCGGCATACCGTAATAATAGTGGACGTCGCGTACGAAAGGAATTAACTAATTACTTTTCTGGAGTCGTTCATGCTCTACCGTTCATATAACTTATACAGTTACCTTCGATGTGCAGTATTCTTGCCAGTAGTGGCGCTATAACATAAATGCTTGTAGAGTCGCTTATATTTAATGGCATTATAAATTATCTTATTGAGTAGTACTATATTCTGATTGTAAAAACAGAAATTTATCTGCAAGTGAAAAATCATAACATGTGCCTGAATTAATCTGCGTCAAAATAATATGCATACATATAATAGTATGTGATGATATATATATATATATATATATATATATATACATATAATAGTATGTGATGATATATATATATATATATGTAATGCATGTAAATATGCAATAATATTACCTTGCAACAAAAGTGCCTTAAGAGACTTATTTTCAACAATGGAGCGTTGAATTTAACTGAGTAAAACAAGCGTATGAACAGCAAGCAAGGAGTCAAGGGCTCTTCTACAAAAGTGTGTGGTTACGCGCGTTATCATACACGTTCGTTTAGTTAGCATAATGAAATCATTAACTATATCAATCAAAGAAAAACATTAATAGCCTACGTGTAGTATACCTGAGCATACAGATGGTTATTCGATTTTGGTTGGATTTTGGTGGATTTCGAATTTGGTTATTCGATGTAAATAATATTTTAGCTTGCCCTGTATCTCATATTCACTTTGGTGAGTGTCATCATTTCTAATGCAGGATACGACTCTCGAGCATTTGACGGCATTTTGTAGCGCGGGATTACCCAAATCACCTATAAAAATTAAAACTACAGAGAAGTAAAAATATCCTAATCGCTTGGACTCTCTTACAATAATATACTCCATTTCATGAGATCAATTTAGATTTTTTACCGCTTATTGCTCAATTGAACATTACAAAAAACAGATTTCTTCTTTGCGGTAGAAATTGATAAATATTTATACCAATAAGGATAAGATCATTATCAAAATCAATATATACCTATATTTATACACCTGCGTTATCCATCTTTTAATTATACCCTAAATGTTTCTACAAAAAAATTTTCAGAGACGGCCTGGGAGTATTAGCGCGGCCTTAAGCCTGAGTCCATTCTAGAATGTCATTTACAGAAGGTACCTGAAGATTTGTTTATTCATCGTATAATCAAATGGATACAGACATTTTGGGTTTACCGACGGTACTTTCCACATAAACCTAGCTATTATCAAGCAAGTAGAAGAAATTATGATAAGTATATTTGCAATTATGTCCGCCTGTATCCAAGAAAAACAAAAATGCAAGAAGCAAAATTATGTTGTTCTGCGTGGTTAGGCTCTTTATATTACTTGACCAAGGAGTCAAAAAGGCACTCTAAACCGCTTGGATCGGCTTTGCCCTATATTTAGGTTGTGGGTACTGGGTCGGTTTGGGGCTAACAGTTCATAACACCCAAAGGTTTCAGTGTCGTGGCGAGCAACAGCCTCCAGCTCCTCAATGCACCAATTTGCAGGCTGTGACAACAGATGTCACGCTTCAGAAAAGTAAACGTCAGGTTTTAGTTGAGTTCATATTGACGAGTTCGAATTGGATGATTGAGCATTTTTTAGTTTGCGAGAGTTTAGTATTATCTGTTTACGTGCACAATGACTATTATTGATACGGATGCGGTAGCTCGACTTTTCTTTTCTCAGTTCTTTACTGCAGCAACACTTTGTTTGCCAGGCTGACGGGCTGACAGCACGGTATGAAGGCAGGGCTGACCGAAATAAAGCAATGTCGAGTATACGGCGATGATGAGATGTGCATTGTGTGTGTGTGTGTGCATGTGTGAATGTGATTAGGGCGCAGACGCCCATGTGGGCATAAGTATTTCGTTACGCAACTGCTCAAATTGTTATAATTGTAAGCGGGAATTTCAAACACTGTTTGAAACAAAAATTGATTAGCAAAAAAAAAGTTGAAACTGGTGCGATGTTCAAGTTAAATTGTTCTCTTTAGAATGCGTGTGCTTCCCGTTATGTTACAGACGTCAACGAACAGAGATGAAAATGCTTTGTCGTTATTTCTGTTCCATATGTCAAATGCTGTAGCATTTACTGGAACGATATAGCGATGTCAAGCCATGCACTAACAACAGGAGTTTTTGCGCCGGTGGGTTCGCTAACAAATTGATTCTTTTTAAATGCTTTCAATGAGAGTTTTCCACTCTGTGGTTTTCCACTCTGTTGTTGGCATTTATGTGATATTTTAGCTCAGGTTCTGCTAAGACGTGTTAGTGCCCAAAGTGCCTGGTACATTTGTATTTACAAAATGCAAAGCTATAAGAAAGACACGCAAAAAATATAAAAATTAATTACGCACGTATTTGGGGCAAACGCTTGGTGCACAACGCCTCAAGCTCCTCTGTGATAGTAGCTAAAACAGCTCTCAACAGCGCCCTCTACTACTACATACATCTGCGTGTGACACAACTACCTTGATAAATAGTTAAAAATCTGGTACTTTATCAGTTGCTTTATTAAGTTGGACTCGCAGCCAGATGACGATGTTCACACTCAAATGCGTGCAGTGCTAACAAACAAACGATTGTGTTAGCTGAAGTCGCCGGAAAGGAAGCATCGCTGGCTTGAGCTCACTGTGACACTATAATACAGGCCCAAACTGGAATATAAGTTTACAACAAGGCGAAAAAGGTAAAACGGCAAGCTGCGGACATTGCGGCTCGGAATACTCTTCTATCGATCGTTGCTATATTCCGTAAAGCTCTATTTCATGACGAAATAGAAAAATCAGCCTACTGAACTTAGCTTTTGGAGGGAGCGAAAACGATTCGGGACTTTGGCAAATCCGCTAACAAGACTCTATACAATAAACGAAACCAGGCCAAAACCACGCAAGTCGACACGAGCATTTAGGGGAAAAAGCGATGCGTTTGGTACCCAATGCTGAACGACCAGGGTCTGCTTCCTGGCAATGATGCTGCGGTTGGCGTGCAACTATACTTAAGTACCAGTATAGAAAGATAGCCAGAGGCGCAGGTAGCAGAGCGCCAGTCGTCAGGTGGGGGACTAAAGGCGCTGCAAAAGTGCTGCTATTTCAGGATTCAGAAAGAGGATGAAATAAGGGAGGACATGCACTCATCGCTTCATCGGCGCTTTCGTTAGTCCTGGCTTTCACATACCCAAGTCGGCCATTCCAGGTTGTTACATAGTGAGCATCTTTGCATTTCTCGGGTTGCCGACACCACCGCTCTAGAAAGGCTCACCTCAAACAGACACAAGCGCCAACGGCCTCTAGACTCGACGTCGGGCCGCTACTCTTTTTTGAAGCTAACATTGATATTTCTCCAAGTGTTGTTTTCCGACTTAGTTTTCTTGTCTTTGTCGATTTGTAATTGTAGGTGACGGCGTTGTGTTTACCCACCTATATCCAGACTAAAAATGCTTACCTAAAACTGGTTAAAATAAAACAACTGCAGTAGTGTCTAGTAATAAACTCATAGTTTGAGTTCTAAATAAAAAATTGCTGAATAAAAAAGTGCGTGATTTTATCATCGTTGCCGCAGTGGATGTCATAGAAGCTAGCGACACATTACTTCATTAAGTTGAGCTATGGAACAACCATTTTCGATAAATGCCTCATGAGGAAACGTGGCCCGCATAAATCGTCGTGTAAATATTTTGAACTTGACATGACTAGTTTCGCTAAAATTCCTGTTTCGCTAGTTAATTCTATGTACTTTATAGAATTTATCGAATGGGTATTTGACTGAATCCAGGTCACTCAAATAATACCACTAACTACCTTTAGATTTGTCTATCTCTTTTATAAGCTTGTAAAATTCAGTTAATTTGTTGCGTCGATGACTGGACTAAGGATTGGTAAGCTAAAGATATATATATATATATATATATATATAT
>MNPL01018450.1:35848-61981 GCA_002081605.1 Tropilaelaps mercedesae
TACTAATCATGGTAAAAAAAGATTAACTCGCTTTTGCAGTGTACACAGGCTTTTTAGGGTTCTCTCAAATTGCCAGCAATTTGAAACGTATCATGAACGGATTGACGTAAATTCCGTCACAAGTAAGGCAAGTATTGGTACTCTTTTTAGCAATCTATAAATCTAATTGGGGTGATTTGTGATAGATATTCCACTCCAGTTTCGTGTTAATCTTAACAAAGGACATTGATGCTTCAAAGTTTTACCTTTTTATTTAAAACTTTTGTACGGTGTGTGTAAAGTGTACGGTAACAACACGACCTTCGCCAGTTTTTTCGCTGTAAATTACGACTATTGTTCCTCACTGTACTCGTAAAGTAAGTGCCGGTATTACTTGCTACGTCTTTTTTAACTAAACTTTTAATTGAAAATACTGTAGTAGGTATCATGATTCGAGCATGTTCCAATGCAACGGTAGCGCCTTATTGTATCGTTCTTATTAATGAGGCAATAAGTCTGATGCTTCGATCCGTCGTCATCATGATTCTCAGAACATTTTTTCCCCTTTCGAAACGACTGCGCTCAATGTGTTTTCCTAACCATAGCATCTAAAGTACCGTTTTCATTACTTAATTATACATAAAAAATTAAGCATGCAAAGTCTACGTGCCGCCATCAGAGGTAAAACGAGCGACAAATTGATCAACAATGGAATGTAGGCAATGGCGATCCTTGGAACCTGTCACTTGTCCTTCTAGGCCGTTGCGGCCATGAAGGCCTAAACAACTCACAAGAAGTTGCCTCAGGCTTCTTATCACTCTGTTCTCCCAAAATTGTTGTTCGAATTTATTAAGTCTTCTGTCTAGTAAGAATAACTAAATACCTGCTGAACTTGTACTTTATATGTACAGAAGGTTTTTCTCCCTTTAACTTATACGGAAATAGATAGATCGTCCTCTTCCAGATGGCTGTGATATTCCATGTTGGTTTGAATTATGGGCGCAGGTTGCCGACTTCTGTAGTAATACTTGGCTTTTCGATTTTGCAGTGAACTTACTACGCGTTTATTAGCTAATCACTAGTAGCATCACCTGCGGTCTAAAAATTTCTTTGTATAATAGAGGGCCATGGCCATCACTGCCAAGTCGCACTACGATATAAAGGCTATTTTTTCGTTAAGTTTCCGATCGTTTTGTAACAATCTGTTTTGTAAAACTTTTGAAGAAAGAGGCTAGTAATCTAGGTTTCGTATTGAGACGCCGCTTGGCGATCATGACTCTATTGTATAAAACGCTGCAGTGTTATTAATTAAACCCTTTATTTTCCAGGTAATCTTCAGTTGTGAGATATTCATAGCAAACAGAATTGCATTATTAATGTATCCCGTAATTTCCAATTATCATCATCAATACACTTGTTTTTCATCACACCTTATCAGTACACCTGTTTTTTCCAAAAACCCGGAGTTTTCAGTTTATTTGTATAAGTCACACCGGCAATAAAAAATATCTGCCGGTCTTAGTCTGGTTAGCAGGACGAATACTTAGGAGTGTCTGTTTAGCTTCAGAGACGTTTTGGAGAAAGCTTATGAGATTTGGTTGGGAGACACCATCCAGAGTCTGGAAAGACCGAAGTTGAAAACGTGAGTTAAAAGGGACTGAACTGGTTTTATTCAATTGTCCTGTAAATTGTTTTTTGATATATCCACTAAAGGCTCTATTTACATCCACAACCCTTTGACATAGTTCCCTTTTGTCCAGCTCCGAACAAATTTGTTTTCACTTTTTGGACCTGCTTGTTTACGGTAAAGTTCTCTCGGACTAAAGTAGATAGACTGCGTAACGACTCATGCACGCTATCAATATGCATAACGAAAGTCGGCTTGAAGTCTGGATTGAAATAGCTTTGGCAAGCTATAGAGCAACAAATATGGATGTCACCAGTCAAACAAAAACTGTTTACCTAACTCGCCTTCAAAAATTGATCGATATACGTCGTCAAACAAATCGTTATCTCGTGACAAGTTACTTCCATGAAATAAGGTAGTTTTTCCCGTTTGCTAGAATTTACGTGAGTGGATGCGATTTTGGCCATTTACACAAAAGTAATCGTTCTATCGACGTTTCATAAGTTCCAGCTTTTTTCTGTGCGTGTGGACTTAGGCTAGCAACAAGTGTACTTACTGAACCTCATATGTACAGTGTTTCTAGTGCTTTGTGTTTTTGGACTCAATCAGAAGCCGCAAGATTGAGTACCGGACACACCTGAGTAATCTGTACTGTAACCAGAGGGGCACATTATTTACAGATGTTATGTTGAAGCGGTAGACACCATAGCTTTCATGACGAAACGATATAAACTGCCATTTGGTGGAGCTATTCTACGACAAACCAATTGATGGTATTCGCTTCACAGCAGTTAATAAGGGTGTGCTTGTACACATTTTGCGCGATCTACCGATATGTATGTTTTGGCACACCCACTCACCAAGATTTAAAACTTATTATGATGAGCTATGATTTGTTAATGCTAGAGATCATTCTACTTATGTGTGTAACGCCTAACGTGACTTCAGCTACTCACGTCTAAGAATAGAGTTTAATAGGAGAGCTCCTACGACGTCATGTTTTAAGTTGAGTATGAGTGGGGTAATAATCCTCGGTAGTTCCCTCGATAGTTGAGGCATTTAATACATACTATTCGAGATGTGTTTTTTTGGCGAATCAAAAGTGATCTCATAGAACTCTTTTTCTGTTCATGCCACAAAATGTCTACCTCAAAGCAGTTAATTTAGGCAGATTCTTCGAACATTGGAAGGCCACATTAGCCAGTGTGGGACAAATACAAGTGTGCATTTTCGGCAGGATTGCACTCTTCATCGCGTACACCTTTTTTATTCACCTCCCTATTTCGATATCTAAGTTTGCCGCTTTTCATAACTGTATTGTGCTATTTTATTATATAATAGTGGCGATCTACCCGCTGCTGCCAACTACAAACCGACATCGATTTCTTCTCCGATCGTTGACGTTTTGAAAAGCTCGTTTTAGCCATTGCAATCGGATTCTCAATTCGGGTTCTATAAAAAAGATCGACGATCTTTACTTGTGAATTGATTGGAAGGCCCGTTCAGCTAAGGATATTGGTTAGCATTCTTCGACATGCTTTTTCGATGCAAGAAAGCGTTTGATTCCATCAGCCCATTTACGCGCTTCTATTAGAACGCATACAGTTTTATCTATAGTCCTGTATCGAAACGATTTCAAAATGCAAATATAGGAGGTCTCTAATCATCATTACATTGTAAATATGGTATTCTCATTATTTTTTAATGACCTCTGCTCGTTAGCGTTTTCTTGAAGGTTATACCTCTGTGCTGGTTATACTGCACTTCATAGTTCTGGCCTTAACGCTCAAGCCATTAAACAAAAACTCAATAACGGTCTCAATTTCGTTCACCAATGGATTTATAGTAACTGTTTCTGTATAAATATTTGTAAGGTTGCGATACTGAATATTCATCTAATGTTACTTAAAAGAATATGCAGTTTGTCAATGAGATTCCCAAGGTTAGTATTCAATCAATTAGCCACTCACCGACCACCCGCTTCCTTGGTGTTCGTTCTAGTAGTAACCTTAATGGAAAAGTACACATGAAATGGAAGCTAGTGATGGTGTGCTTGCTTTCTTTGAGCATCTCGTCTATCAAAAAAGACGTTCTTTCTGCTCTGTCATACGTCCTTTTTTAATTATAATTACAGTATTAATGCAAATGAGCAAGATGAATAAGCAAATAATGCATCAATGTGGAATAATTCAATCTTACAGTCATTTGATCTGCATCGAAATATAATATTTGACTCCATTGTGCTTGGTACTCGTATCTGTACAATAAATTAGGGAAAATTTATATAATACAATTGTAACCTTGCTAGCACTTTTCAATCGATTATATATTTTATTATTAAAGAGAAAGATATATATTTTATCATTAACATCTGCGTAAAAATATGCATGTGGCCAAGTTTCCAAGGAAAAATTTTAACTTTGTATTCTTGGTGACCGATTGCTATCGTGTCGATGTTTAAAATTTAGTCTAAGCAACGTGTCTAATGTCTCTGCAATAGCAAATGAATGGAAATCTGTGCAGACGAAAGCAGCACTTTTACTTTTTAGGTTTGCTTCTTTCCTCTGCACGTAGTGACATTTTGATCTTTATTCCAAGCAATATCAGGCATTTCTTCCGCAGGAACCTGAACCAAACTCTTTGAGGATCCTTCCCGTTTTACACACGAAGGTGTTTCTCGCATTACCTTGAGTAACAATAGATACACAAAGTTAGGCTTACCAGTAAGGTAAATGTCACCCGCAGAATTTGTCCATGGCCGCGAACTTGCCACATCCATTAGGAATTTTCCGCTCAATGTCGAGATTGAGTGCATATGAAAAATTATATCTTGGAAAATAATAAAGAGAATGTCGACCGAAAAACGACCGACTTCCAGTTTCTCGGAGAATACATACACTTCCTGTTACCACAAAAGTGGCTTGTCTCAGCGAGGCAGACTTGATTACTTTGAGCACTTGCAAATATTTTATTGAGTTAGTACTTCCGACAATACGTTCGAAAAGAGTTCATATTAACGCTCTAATTGGGTGATTGATTTTTAAGCTTTTTAAGATGCTGATATTTGCATGCGCTGACTATGTTATAGCGATTTCTTACTACCCAGGGCTTGTGCTGGCCAAAATTGAAAACGAGTGCGGCTCGCTTTTATTGTCTACAGACCACAATACTATGTAAATTCTTTCCGATAAAATAATGGAGGAAGTTTACTCTGGCAAACTTTCAGTAAAACGTATTGTGCAGAGGTAGGCATATAGTACTGTATAACAGAAAGGTTGAACCTGTAACATTTTACCACAGATGTTTGACATTTGAATGCTTGGACAAAGAGTTGGAAGAATATTGTAAATAGCCTTCAACAGCATTATCGATTTTAACGTAACTCACGTAAAATTTAGCGTAAAATAAAAATGGGGTTTGAGTGTCAAGTAGGTACAGCCCCCCTTTACCAAAAAGAACAGTCACATCACTGAAAACACTCAGCCGTGATAGCTGTGATTTAATCACGCATTCCGAAAGCGACAACTAAAATTTCGGGAACACTTTGAGTAGTGCATAAGCGAAAGCTGAGAACGTTTATAATTGTTTAAAGACAATATGTAATGTTTTCTCATAAAGTTGTCTCGTAAAGGACGAATTCAACTGTATCCAGTGCATTCTAACATGTCTGCGAGGGTCTACTCACCGTACCATATTGTAATTATACGGCAGCTTGCTACAAAAAAAAATATCTGCTTCTAGCATATATTTTTTCATATTTATAGCCCTGCTTCTCGCACCTTTGATAAAAACCCTGTACCATGCGGCGGAATATGCCCTTGTCCCCTTACTGGTCTCCCTGGTGAATTCAGTTTAATTCAGCCAAGGAAATACTAGCGCTTAGCATGAAATACTCTTGATCGTGCTCGGTCATGATCGAAGCACACTATCAGCTCGTTGTCACGAACTCCTCTGTTTTTTTACATATACATCTACTGTATTAGACGATACGCGTGTTTAATAAATGATGATTATAATAACTCTGTATGCACGACAAGACGCGCTCACCTGCCCTTCCAAGCGATATGCTAGCAAATGGCTACGTTAAACTTATGTATAAATCAATAACCACTTTTAACACACTACGAAACTTACCCCGTTGAGTAATACATAAAAAAGATATATGGCTGCGTTCTTTATCATATAAGATATTATTCACTAGGAATGTGCTCTGAGATATCGATCGTCGTGTTAACAGTATAATAACGCTAACAGTATACGCGCATCGAGTAGAACCGTTTGAGTACAAAAACGTTGTCATAACCGAAATGAATTCTGTTTATTACGCGCAACCATAACTGTGCTAATTTCCCATTTTTTCGTATATCAATTAAAACTAACTTCAATCTCAAGGCCATTCATAGTGCATGTGTGTTATGTTGTAGTAAATCACATGATTGGTAAGGAAGCATGAAAATAAAACAAATCGACAAATCACCCTCGAGTTGTATAAATAATCTCCGGGTCTTTCAATTGGTGTATATAAAACAGCGTATGGTAGACGCTATCAGCCATCGGTTAGGAAACCCACCCCCTTTTATGCATGCCCATTTTTACGTTAAAGGTAAATAATGGATTCTTTATTAGCTCAAATAGGGTCAACTGGCTACGCCTCTGCGCCTGCTGAGTCTATTGGCTTAATATGCACATGTTGACTCATCTAAATATTTTAAACATATCAAATAAGCGTTCTTAAACGTGAAAACATAAATCGATTACGTACACTGTAATTTATTTAATTCGCTTAATCTATTTGTTATGTCTAAGTTGTGCGATTATCGAGAATGTATGCGTGCCAGTTAATTATAACCTAAAACATTGTGTACGAGCATAAAACACTGCTTTTTGCTTGAGCTGAACATCTCTGCTTTGGACTTGGCCTTTCACTCAATACCTTGTAGCCTGGTATTTTGGCCGTTGAAGTCAGTCGAATGGTCACTGTTCACTAGCAGATTCACACACACTAGTGTTACATACATTAATGCTGAACTATTCATTAACAATTTATCACTAACTGTATCATACGGACCTTTATTCGCAGGAATCAAAATGTGTAGTGGAAAACAATAGATCGAAGGGTCGGATATTGTTATTACACTAGGAAGCTCGTCAAGCATTCCATTGCAGCTAGCCTCTGCCGTATAAACGCCACATTACCTTTTTATATTTTCTAAAAGTTCATATTTTCACTTCAATTCATATATTATATGACGGGAAAGGTCTCTAGCATGTTCTTAAAGTTCTTGAAGGACAGCCCAGCTAAGGGCATATTGTTTTATATTGCACCCTTCAATTTCACACTTAATTGTAAATAGATTTCGTAATTGGCGCCTTTATGTCGTATGAAACAATTTGTTATTTATTTCTCTCGAAATTTATACATTTTATTTAACTCCTTTTTCTCTGATTTTGAAAGTCAGTTCTGTTAAGAAATTTTGTGGACAAATGGATTCCCTACTTTATAGTACCCTTTATTCTACTAATTCTAGTCTGGTGCTTCAAACTTAAACAGTTCCAGAATCGCACTGCTTGACGTTTGCAGGCCACTAATAAACATGATCTAAATAAAGGTAAAACATATGAGTTATGACTGGTTACGGATGAAGTTAGAAAAAACCTGTAATGTAAAATGATCTCCAGAAGTAGCTCACAGTATGCTTCACAATGGCGAAAGGCTCGAGAATTGTTCATTATCCCTCTGAAAATTGTGCCCCTCTGTTCCGGAGGAAAAGGTGCCCAAGGAACGCCCGTCGCGCTTTTGACTTTTGCTTCTTTCGTAGCCAACTCAGAAATTGCTGTGGCATATATATTATACATCTTTGCTAAAAATTTACCCCACGGGAATCCTTTACAAAAAATCGTACCAGTTTATTTGTTTTAATGCTACTTTCAATAGTCCTCCCTAGAGCCAAAATCTCTGGACCAATTTGATACTTGTTCATGTAAATGTAGTACATAAACTGGAATAAGTTTTTATATTTATTAGAACATTACACATTTTTTGTAGATTTCTTGAAATTTTGTATTTTCACTCTAAGAAAGTATTGATTGAATTGTCACAATACAAATCAGAATTGTCTCCAAATGGAAAGTAAAAGACGGCTTAATGTCATCCGCATGGCAGACAGCAACGTCTTTGGGATTTTGCACGAGCTTCTGATGTAGACATAGCTCCGACTTACAATGCGCTGGCGAAACGTATTGATTTATTTCAGCCAGAACTCCTCGCATTTCGGCATAGCGACGTTGTCGCATATGGCAGAATATGAGTATACATGTATTATATGAAACGAATGAATGTGAAATTTATTCTCCAGGAAGACACCTGCTCTTGGGGTTTTCGAATCGAGAAAGTACACCAATAAAAATACTAACAATAATTTGCGAGCCAAACATTTCAGAAATTACCGTCCAGTAAAAGGCTATCAGAGCTTTTAAACATGCGGAGCCTAAAACAGTTATTAAAAAAGAACTACAGGGTGTAGGCAGACCAAACATTATACAGCCCAAAGTAGAAATTTGAAAACCCGGGCTGCGCCACTAATCCCGGGGCACAAAGCAAATATTTAGTATAAGAAATTGTTGTGGTTTGCACAGTAGCTCCGTATCGTATTAACATACTACAAAATATTTCCAAGAGTTAGCCGTGCAGATAGAAGCTTAAACAGGTGATCGTCATAAAAGAATATTTTCGTTCGCAGCTGCTGATGTTAGCAGCTTGGCAGTGGAAACACCGTTTCGTTTCAGTGTTTGACGGGTTTGGACAACGGCCTAAGTGTATTATATTTTGTTACAGGGTTACATTACTAACGTTATTAAAGTGCTGGTAATCGTATAGTGTATGTGTTATAAATTGGCTTCTCTGGGCATTTTACACAAGGCTACCCTCACAACTAAAAATATTATCAAGTTACTGTACTGTACGTGCGTGTGTTTTGAGTACTGAGTATTCAGCCCATATAACTAGTTCGCTCGACATTTATCGAGACTTTTGTGGTCATGAGTGGCAGGTTAGGCCTGGAGAGAAAATAGCAGTCTACATCAAGAATCTTCTTGGCAGCCGCTTGAACGAACGACTTGCGAGGGCAAAGCCGAATTAATTACAAACTTGCATTAAACTTGGTGGTTCGTACGCAGTTTATAGTTCTTGAAGTTTCACTGTACAACAATGTGGTGAGTTTAAAATACATCTACTAGGTAATGACTGTACATAAAATAGATTATTTTCTCACACTGTTCTGCCTAGCTTCACTAAAAATACTTAAAATATTGTTACGATTAAGCCCACATACACGACACACAGCCTTCGGGGTTCAAAAATTCCATGCATATTCTTCGTAGTATTCTCATAGTCGCCAATAGGAAATTTGGTATCTCAATAAATGGTTTGTCTTTTTATTAAAGTAGGTAAGATTAGTCTTTACATCGATTTCCTTCATCGACAGAATACGTTTTTTTTATTCTTATAAAACTCATAATTCTATATGGTTCAATTATATGGAATCGGATAAAAAAATGCAATTCAGAATTGCTTTAGAAAATACAGTGTAGGCGTCTGCAAAAGGTTGAAATAAGATGCTATTTGTCACACGGCTTCAAACTACCTAAAGGATAGACGGCTTCAAGCAGTTCCGTCAAATACTTGAAAATGAGGAAACTCTTGACAAATTTTTTGATATTGCTGGCACTAGTAGTAGAAAAATGTTCGTTGCAAGGCCGAAAGCCCAGAGCCCGCACTAAGAGAAAGTAAGATATTCGTGTGAGGAATTTCACGACAAGTAAACTAAATAATGCCAAAGCTGGTAACAGTAAAACATATGTTAGGATATATGAAAACGAAACATGTGAATTCTGAATATGAACGTTTCTGATTAAATATGGTAGCATCTTGCAGCATAGTGCAACTGCGCATAATGCGACTGACAGTAACATTTGTATTGAGGAAGCGTTAAAAGCGTTGGAGAAGCTTCATATTGTACAAAATTGATATTTATGGAACTTTAATTTAGCATTTGGTGCTACATGGACATCCTACTGAAAGCTGTAACATGCGCTTAAACCCATGACATGACGTAAGATACTGTTATCCTTAAATAAACAAAGAGATTTTTTGCCTTAGATATAAACAACGTTACATAGTCTACCTTCGAGCATACAAACGATGCTTATAGTTATGATCCTACAAGTTTCCTTCTATCCAGACTTGGAAGCTTGAAAGCATGACAAGGAAGCTAGGTTTGACAAAGATTGAGGATCCAATGGTAACGAATCCTAAATATGAGCCAAGGTAAGACCCGATAATGAAAAGTGCATAACAGCACATCCTCCGTATACTTACCAGTTACATTCAAGCCAATCGGTTTTACAAACTTAACTTTTTAATGCATGCAGATTGTCATTGGTACAGCAAAATAGCCTTCACAGGACGAAATGTAATTCATGATCTCTGACGTCTTTTTTTTGTCTGGATGCCATTCCAATTAACTTGAAGCCTCTCTTGACAACTGAGCCACTAGGCGTCGCAGTTATCGGCTACCTTTGCGAACAGGTGTATTTGTCTTGATGGCGAGGTAATGTCCAACAACTGTTAATAAACATCTGTTAGTAAACATATAGATACTAATATTTTTAGGGACGACCGTCAACCAACATTTAATACCTACGATACCCCTTTTTGCATTACCGTAAGACGGACCCATAAATATATAGAGACTGGCGCAACTGAGCCATACTTCTCAGAATTATCACGATGCATGAATCTGTCATTGTTAACCGACATTAGAAAATAAGCACTCTAAATGTCACCAAACAAGGTTATAAGGTATATTGTTTGCGCATATAGTCGTTCACCACGTTACAATCTTAAATAAATGACTGAATAAATGAATAGCTCCAATCTAAACATGCCTAAATTAAATTTTTTGAGTATTTTTCTCGTTTCAAGCTTAGCAACGCTAATTCAGTTAATTTGACACATCCATACTACTAGTTACGAAACACCGGAAAATGAATGTTTTATTCAACTAACTCAACAAGAGACTACAAATGTTGAACGGGTGTTAAAGATTCGAGGGATAAACAAGTGGTTGTGATAAAGAATGTTCTATTCTGGATGGATCTTAGCGAGAATTGTACGATGTCCATTGAGCTGCGCATATTAAGCCAATATGGTAAGTTGCAGACACGGAGTTTTTGGTTATTTAACTTTTTGCGTTTTAGTAAAAGAACAAGTTAAAAACAGGGACAAACGCCTAATCCTTCAATCCGCTTGAGCGCCAAAACCCTCAGTACTAGCCTTTTAGAACAGGCCAATTAATCACAATGGTTACAATGGATACAATTTAACAGTGCGACCAAGTTATAATCAAGTTGTGAACCGATTGTACGGTGAATTACAAATGCATGCACGCTTATCGCAGGCTCCCAGCGAAATGGATATTCATATAATTATAAATACTAGTCTTATCCAATAGAAATCTTAAATTGTAGTAGGCTCACAGAGCTCTCATCGACATTAGGCATATCAGCATAAAAATTTACTAGAATACCACAGTAACTACCACTTAATGCATATCCAATGAATATCATTCGAAATGTGTGCAGTGCAAAAACGTGTAACTGTTCTATTATATTGGTCTATTTTGTATGGTATACTTGGTGCATGCAAGGCCTGTGGCACATTGTGATGCATTTTTTAGCCAGATGAGTTAAATAAAGATAAAGAAATGTAGGAATTAAGATAGATACAAGTAGAGCAAAAGGGTGATTTACACATTGCGGTTGATGATGTTTCGATTCCGTCTCGACGGTGTTCCACTGCGCACTTCTAGTCCTTCGAATCGCTGTCTACCTCGACAGGGACCATCTTAGTGTTCTCCTTGTTTCACATCAGCTTCAATGTATATCCACACATTCCATCAAAACCCTTTCATGCTTGTCTAACCAACAAGTACTTTTCGTGCCGCTATTGTTTAACATTTGACAAAGTCCGCGCCCAAGGGTTGATGGATTTACTCACGACGTTTTGCAGCGCACTGTATAAAACTGCCTTGGCCCGATTTTTCACATGACGTCGTCAGTTCTAACTAAAAATTATTTCTTCACTCATTGCAATATTTCAAGAAGTCACATTATTTGCGTTTTTACGTTTTCTGCTTACTTATAGCTAATAAAAGTGTCTCTAGAAATACACCAATGCTATTTGTTTACAGTTATATCACCACAGATGTCCGTTAGACAGCCTCTGCGCTAACCAAACGTTATATCACAACACAACTAGACAACACTTCTGAGCACTTGAGCGCGAACCAGATTTTGCCTCGATAATCGAAAATCTTTCCGGGGTCTTACGCTATTTATAATGAACTTTCATGGCTAATCGTCTTGAATGTTTCTCTCTTTCGCGAAAGTTCAACAAGTCTCACTCTGCATACGCATCTTCAACTTTTGTGTTTCTCGAGTTTTTTCTTTATTCTATAGTTTTGGACTGTATTATGGGCAGTATTGCACGCAGTTGTTGGTATAGGCATCTCAGTAAGCTATTATAATCATAGCAATACTAGGCAAACTAAAAGAGAAAGCTACCTTCGTCAATTCTAAGAATATCTCCAACTGCTGTGACCAAATGCAAAGGCTGCTCACCCAATCGACATCGCGCGCCGTCCTGACCTCGGCTTATAGCTGGCTAGTGTCCCATTTTCAGGTTCTCGTAATGTAAACACAAAATAGGACGATCCCTCCTCCATACTGGCGAACTGCACGCCCCGTACCCTTCCCTCAAGTTCTTCCCGATTTACCCTTCCCACCAAATGCTCCCATAGTAGATATCCTTTTTAAACACATTTGAGTGACATTTGGATGGGGACTTTGCCTGAGAGGGGAATAAAGACGATCAGAGATCAAGATAGGGAGGGAAAGCCCTCGCTACGACCTTCGTAACCACTTCGTTGAATCGAGGTGACTAAAAGCTGAGGCCACTGAACTAAATTTTGCGTTAATAGAGACCGCGCTAATTCGGTCTTGTCAATGAGGAATTCATCCTGATGCTTTGCTCTAAGCTTGTCTCTGTAAAGGGGAAAGGACTGGTGCAGTAATGTTCAATGCTATTTTGACAAAGACTCTACGCAGTTATCATTCGAGCTGTAGGGTGAGAAGGATTTAGAGTCATCAGAGCGCTGTAGAGTTAGAACGGTTCTAGAGATGTCTGCCGTTACAAAGATATAAACTGATTCAATCAAAAACTGCTATGAGGTTGAGCTGCTATAAGTCGCCTTATCGCATCTAATAACTAGTCTTTAACCCGTTTTTATTTTTTTAAACAATTAAAATTACGTTAGCTTTTCAGAGGCATTATGAGTTCGTAACTTAACTTTAACGTTTTGAATTTACTCACTATCTGATAACGTGAATTTTCAATATATGATGAAAACACAGTAAATCTGCATTTTCCCGCTCATAACTCCAAGTTATTTTCATAAAATTGTCTGGCACGTAATAAAATTTTAATACGTAACTTATATAGTACTATAGGAACTATTCTTGAAAGGCTTTTTACAAGACCATGTGTTAAAATGTTGACAAACTCCACAAGTTTTAGCTAAACATGATGTAATTAGCTTTGATTTAAAATACAATTGTTCTTCGAGACAAATGCTTTTTCTGTAAATTTAGACATTGCCTATTATATGCTTGCATTGCCCACGTATGAAAGAGCTCATTCCGAACCAGGTGGTTATATATGATCCCATTGTAGGTACTTTATGAGTAAGTCAGTGTACTTGACAGTAAAAAACTGCAATAGCTCTCTGCTTTTAATTTGCTCTACAGAACGCGTTATAGCTGGCCAACTAATAAGTGATGGATAACGATGACGAAATCATGTGGATTTTGGGCTTAGATGACAGTTTAACTCAAGCTAAAATGACAACCGTTGCGTCCGCGTCGACCTTACAGGTTAAGATTCCCAATCCCAGTGAATTTCTTGTACACCTTAAATGTATTTGAACCTGGGATCTAGTGAATAGATACGTGGATCTGAGGTCCTCTGAATAAATGCACAGTACACTAACTCTTCTTATTGGTTTTTCTGGAAAGGAAGAAGTACTCTTTTCTGTGCTCGAAATCTTCGGTCTCCAAATACGTCGAAGTTTCATATAGTATTTATTCTAGCATAGGCACTTCGTACTCATAAAGTTATTCACTCGTAGATTGGGTATCGATATCCTGCTTTTAAGATCAAGCACATTGAACTACGTCAATGGCAGCTGGAGAATTTTTATAGAACTTCATAAATATTGCTATATCGGCTTGTGACGATCCATCGTGACGTTACAAGTTGGATTAATGAAAACACCTTGTTAGAAAGATATTGTTTCCAGTTGATGGCAATATCAACTATAGCACAACTACGGCCGACAGATTAAACGCGTCAACTCTGCGCAACGGTAAGAATCAGTACATTCCAGGTGCGAGACGGGTATATCCTGTATTGTTGATCTAAGAAGCCAACTGTGAACTTGTACTTAGAATACTGGCGAACTTACTGAATTAAGTTTAGAAAATCCACAATTTCCGAACGGGACTTGCGTGGTGCTTTCCTCATGGAATAGCAATGAATTGTAACAGAATTGCAAATGAATCTCCGTCAGCGGTATAAGCAGTGCGTGTTCCAGTCAGCTGGCGTAATATTTGTTGAGAATTTTTCTTTCTGACTCAAACAAGCTGCACAGTGTAGCCTGCTTCAATCATTTGTCTTAGCAAATAATAATAGTTTAAAATAGTCAAGTATAATCACAATACTAAAAAATCAATTTGGTAACTATTTATAAAGAATCAATAGATTAAACAGCATAAATTCTATGGATAAGCCGACCAGCATTAGAGGTAAAACTTGGGGCGATCCGAGCATTGGTGACCGGTTTTGGCCACGAGTTTTTTTTATATCGCCTATCACCAATATTATCATCATGATTATCGCCGGCAAACGGAGGTATCACATGTCCCACTTTTTGATCGCTTTTTCTGATTGTTAACCTAATTATATCACACTCATACAGACTCTCATGCCCACGTTGTTGTGTGGTTCGTACCTTTGTTGAAATGACTGAATGACAACGGTGACGCAAAGTGAGACCTTCCCCTCCTCAAGGCAAAACGTCTTAGTCACAGAGCGAGCAACAGGTGTCGTTGTAGTGATCGTCGATGATATCAGGAAGACACCGTGGTACGCGGCAAGGGTAATAGAGCCTCCATTGGTCTTGCTTGTGTATAGGGACAACATCCCGAAGAAGTTTAAATCAATTTTTTGCGCACTCCAAACGTTAGCGAGTTCAGTTGCAAAAAAACTTTACCAATCTAAAATGAAGGTGTTCGTCATGCTCGCCTTGGCGTCGCTAAATCTAGCACATCACTAAAAGTAATTCACACACTACTTCGTCCGATCTGTAATATTTCTTATGTAAAAGATAAAAGCTAATAAATCTGCGCGATTTCTTACGGTTATACCGCCCAGTCTTCGTGACTCACTCTCTGGTCATATAGTAACTGCACTAAAATTTAGCAAAGCTGTGTCAACTGTACAAATATGATATTTGTCACAGTTCAATGAAAGCATCTCATGCATGCAGCACAAAACTCAAATATAACTTACAGCGGTGGTTATTTTACGTCTTTTAACGTTTTTTCTGCCAAGATATTTCAAGAAATTAAACTTTATTAGTTGACCAGTAATTATTTTCAGGCAAATTGTAAAGATTACAGCTTGGCCGCCTCCATATTTATACAGCGGTTCCCCAGCACATTTTGTACAGCTACAAAGAATAAAAAGCATACTTGAACGAATATGTTTATTAAGCATTTTCGATGCATTGGCAAGTCCTATGATGAGCCAATTGAATAACAAATTATAACGAATCCATCAAACTCGCCGAATTTGTTTCAATGATATTCGTGATATCTGCAAGGAAAACCAATGTAGACGAATGATTTTATGTGCAAACGAGAGTGTGCTGAGTGGACGAAAACTTATCGAAAGCTTGTCCAATTTAACAGCGTGATGTTCTCCTTTGTTATGATTACTACCATTGAAACTGACTCCTCTTCCTTTTATGAAGCTCAGATGGCGATTAGTGTTATTAATACGTCAGTAGCCACCGTCAGGTTGATAAACGAAACACCAACTGGCACCGCTCGGTTTTCGACTATCGCATTTTTTCACTATATGCTTGGAATCAAGCTGGCCATCTAGAGAAAAATAATTACGACTAACTGCATCAAGGGTACATGGAATGCTCATTACTTCGGCATGGAAAAATCACAAGTAATAACGTTTTTCATAAAAAAGTCACGAAAGCATATGGACGTAATTTGATCAATTTCTGGCTATTCATGTCTATTAGTAACATACTTTGGACGCTTTAATTTTTTTGTATAATTAATATAGAAGAGGCCATTCTATTTTATTGATAAACTCTGCTAGTAACACGGTCTTTTAAATTTTTTATGTAGATGTCACAAATGCTATGAGAAGTAATTTGGTAGCAACTTACTTCGAACGATCTGCTTGCAGGCACTCGCTGCTAGACTGTCAGGAAACTTTCGAACAAAGAATTCGCCCTCATCGCAACAGCGTGCTGAAAAGGTCATTACGTGATACATTTAATATTTGCACAATGTACCATGTGATCGAATTTAATTATGAAAGTTGTCTATACAACTCTAATGATTCAACAGTTTTGTTCCTGAAACATAAAAGTGCTTGAATCGAATCAATTAAATAAAAGGGTGTTATGCCAAATTTGCGTGCAATTGCTTCATCATTAAGCAAGCTGTTTATACATAATCTCTTGAAAAATGAATAAACTTACCGACTCGTGGGTCAAGTGGCACCTGTCCAAGAAGCCGTAGCCCAAAATCTTCGCAGAGTTTTTGGCAGCCTCCGGATGACGGAAATATTTCTGACTCTTTAGTGCATCTTGGGCATATGAAACCTTTCATATTCTCGACCACTCCTAAAATGGGAAGTGACACCTTTTTACAGAAGTTGAACTCCTTACGAACGTCCTGTACAGATACTTCCTGAACAAACAAACCACAAGGTCAATGCAGAAGAGAAAATCTGGTCAAATCGCTTATAAATAAGTTTGAAAATTTTTATAATTTTCACCAGTGACTATCACTTGCGATGCACTAAATCTGCGTAAAAAATTCTGCTTGCGTTATAAATGTCATGAAGCCGATAGAACTACCTGTTCCAGTACATCCGAATTTACCGTCTTTCCGCGGTTATGACTAATGTACTGAATAGGAAGGCATCGCACCATTATATCCAGTCACTAGGCGGCAATGATGGTATTTTCAGCAACAGGTCTGGTGTTAACGGGGTAGAATTCATACTTGTGTCATTTTTTCATGTTAAAGGTTTGTTTACGTAAACCAGCGTCAATGACTTGATGGAAACACAAGGCACGGTAGTGTTGTGGTGCTGCCCCAGAGTATATACGTATAACACAATCAATAATTAACAACCTTAAATATCAAACATTTTTAGACCAACCTGCGGTGTTGTGACAAGAATAGCGCCATCAAAATTGGTACAGCTTTGCAGATATTGAACGATCGTCAAGTGCTCGTCCGAGGTACCTGGAGGAGTGTCCACCAATAAATAGTCCAATTCATTCCAATCTACATCGCGAAGGAACTGTTTAATCATTCCTGAAACAGGTCAATGAGAGTCAGTTTCTGGATATGGAGTCATTCCACGATGATCTCTTCGCGGTTAAGACCAATTCTAGGGAACTATTTGACGTATATGATAATGTTCTCAATACCGACAAAAATGCAGAGTAAACACTTTAAGGGAAGTAAGTAATCCAACTAACACGCTACGGATGGTACTGATATTCTTTTATAAGGGCTATATACGTTATGAGTTTGAATAAAATGATTACCAGATCTCACTAACCGTTTTTTCGGGGACCTCTCCAAATGATAGCGTCATCCTTGCTGCGCAACAGGAAACCTATACTCATTAACGCAAGATTTTCATCAGGGAATATAGGGCTCCAACCACTGCCAGACTGGTGAACCTATCAAGAAAAGATAATCTGATTCAAAATTGTGTATGTACACGCATGATGTAGAAAGTAATAATAGTGTAATATCTAGTCAGTTGTGTCAGAGCTATCAAACGAATAGGGGTAGTTTGTAGTTATGCGTCTCGATCAATTCATTTCTGCCATAATAAACGTCCTATCATTTTCAGCAACCCCATTGTATAACTATATATGTCGCCTAAAACAGAGTATGGTAGAATAGGGCACTTGAGCTGCTCCTGAATTCAGAGACATCATAAATATTTATGCCCAACATAAAGGCTATTAAACCTGATCGTCTCATTTTTAATGGTTACTCGTACCTGTTCGTTTTCAACTCCCATAATTGTCGGTTGCGATGGCCCGCAAATGTCAACGTCAAGAATTGCCACCTGTTTTCCTCCAGCAAAATGTCCTTCCCCTTTGAATTGTTCCGCTAGAGCTTGTCCTAACATAGCGGTTACTGTCGATTTCCCTACTCCTCCTTTTCCCGACAATATAAGGATGACGTGGCCGACACCCGAAAGGCGGGACCGAATTAATGAGATATCTACCAAATGAACGGAATACAAGGAGAAATAAATATTATTATTCAATTTGACAATCTGACTGCCGCTCTCTGCGAAACTTCTACAGTTTGGCTTAAGATACGTTTGCCTTAAACAGTCCGCCATTAACTTAGCTTAGGAAAGACGAGTAATTACACAATCGAGTACTGTAGAGGAAGTGGGAGCATAGATACGAGAACATCCGCAGAGAGTTAGCTATTCTTAGTTTCTGCTACTATTGTCATTATGTGACACTAATATTGTATGTTTTATATAATACGTTGTAATGTGTTAAATACAATATGTTTAATGATGTATGGCAAATAATGCATGTTTGTGCATATCTTCGTCATGCTTTTGATTACGTGTAAACCTGATCACGAATAATTACATCAAAAGAAGCGCAACAAACCAGGGTCTGGTTCCTTTGGTCCTGCAGCACATGCAGCTTGGTTTGGACATCCGGTACATCCTGAAGCCTTTCCTGCTACATTACTGTTCGTTCCTGGACAAGCTAAAGTATCAAAAACATTGTTACGAAGAAATAGAAAGGATCAGTTATATTTAAGGATAGCAAGGATTTTTTCTCAGGGCGGCAAGAAACACAATATACATTTGGTGTATATCTTACGTACAATTCTTTTACTAGTGAACACACAGGGGTCATTCACACACAGATGGCACTTCGAATAAAAATAATAATAAATGTAACCAGAACATTTCAGTTTTCAATTGGTGAAGTGCTGTTTTTAGTGAGTGAGAAGTGAGAATTCTATTGAATTATGTTACACTATATTCTGACGAGTTTAATGTATTTTAATATTTTGATGAATTCTTTACCACCGTTTTTGTTTTACGTAAATATTCCTAAAAATACTGTGCGTAAAAGAACAAAGGAATCATAGATCCAAAATAACCGCACCATGGAGATTATGAAGAAACATCTCTATTAATTGTTCCAAATGAACGTTGTCCGCTAAATAGGATCACGTTTCAAATCCACTACGAACTGCCCTATTAACGTTGCTCTTCTTTCTTTAAATATTTACTCATTCTGAAGCTAGGTTGCTTTTTCCGCATTATTAAGTCGATATACTGTACATCTTATGTCTGATCTTATCTTATATGTCTGTCTCAGTACAGTTAAAGTAACTTCTGTAACTTTATTTACTTTTTTATTTGCCTAAATAAGTATTTGGAATAGGATGAAATTTAATTCGCTACGCGTATGATGTCATCAGCCAATAATGCACAAACACCGGACGGGACTATATCTTTTCTCTCTATGGGGACACGCACAAGCCGCTATTTCCGCTTAATTTAAAGATACCGCATCACTCAATCTCTTACACTGAGGAGCACTTTCCGGAATGTCTGACATTTTGCGATTGACGTAAGTACGGCCTGAGCAAAGTTCCTAATACTCAACAAAATTATATAACATGAGCGGCAGATTGTCGTGATTTAGCCAATTCGAACACGGCCGAACGCGGCCATTAGAACCATAACCTAGAAATTAGTAAAAATGATTTCAGCTACTTTTCAACTGAGCCTTAAGTAAGTTAAATACCCCTATGCGTAGTAAGTTTTGTAGCTTGTATGATGTCCTGCCAGCAGGTCCGACATATGCGAGTAGAAGTTTTTTTCAAATACATGAAATGTTTACAATCTTTATTGGTGTTCGTTTTCGAAGTGTTGCCTCCGTTTGTGTACACAAGGAGAAGCTAATATTTTTGGCGCAATTTCATTACAGTTTTATACGTGCCACCTGAGAGCATTCAAATTGTAGGTTATTTCAATGTGTCCATTTTTATTTACACCAGTATAACATTCATCGACGGCTTTTGTGAAATACAAAGTGGATAAAATTAAAGTTTTGCTAGAAACAACAGTATGACTATTAAGTGTTTCACCATGTTGTCATAACGCAGCTGCGAATAACCATCTATATTCACTGCTTTACTGAAACATCTGCGATGTTTCAGTAAAGCACTGAATATATATAAATGAAATCATAAGGTTATATCACCTTTGAAATTTACGAGGTTAGCGACCACGTTTAGCCAACCTTATAACTAAAAACAGACCTGGCCAGTAACCAAAATCGTATACAATTCTCGGTTATACAATATTTTTGCAGTTTCATTGCTCTTTAGTTCAGCTAAAATGTGCTCAACTTCCAATTGATGGTTAACATATTGCGTAAACATGTACGACAAATACCTATGTCTAATAGTGAGCAAATCATCTAATGCTAATGGATAATGCTTTGTATATGTATGGGCTATCTAAACACTAGCCTGCACTGAAATAGCAATTAGTTTTTTGTAGCTATCCGATTAAATTTTCTGCCAAAATAAAGTGTTCTTTAATTTTATTTACATTAAGCAACACACCATGGCCGTTCAGGGTGACTACGCCGAGAAGGACTTCCATCGGATATCATGTGAATTCCAGGACATGTCTGAGAAATTTCGGATAGGCGTAAAAGACTTCAAGGCACAATATGCTTCACTGTATCGTCATCGTTACGAGAAATGCGAACCAATGCTTCGTGAAAAACTTCAACAGAAATGGGGTAAAAATCTTTAAACATGCATTAGCCATTCAGCAATTTTTTATGTTATCTTACCAAACGTAGCCGACTTTACTTTGAATAGTACAGAATTACACCATCAACTTTAGGAAAATTTTGATTTTCGCTGACACCTGTTTAAAATCATCTGCTCGTTTTGCTCCGAGAATTCCAAATGAACTCGAGTATAGAGGATGATCTACTAACGTAATCATCCGACAATAAAAATGTTACTTGACTCGTAATAAAGTTACCGTTAGGTCTATGTGATCTTGGGAAGTGTACGTTTCTTTAGAACACCACGTTGTTAAGGAGATGCACATAAATAACGTTAGGGATGGTTGTATGGATTTTTAATTAGGCGGAATACAATGCCCTATCGTGGAGATCTGCAATCTGGAGTGTGGTGTTCGGAGCATCGTCATGGGCACTTTATTTAAAGTCATGCCAAAACAGCCTTCCATTCTGAGAGAAATTTCAGAAGACGTGAGCATAAAATGTCTTTGAGTTAAATTTTTGTTTAAGTAATGACACTCTTAAATAGAATTGCATAAACATCAAATGCAGATATGAATTCATATAAAGCAATGTGAGAAGCAATGTGGAAGCAATTCCGTGGACGCCAAATCTTAGTCGATGGTCAGCCCTAAAAAGTTCTTAAAAATAGTGTGGCGTCTCGGATTGCCCTAATATTTTTGGCTACATTTGCATGTTGGATAAAAGTTGCGATGCTAGAATGTACATTGTTTTAAGTTGAACCAACTACTAACATGGTTTTTGTTTGCTTGTGTATGGTAGGTTCCTGAGGACGCTCCGTTAGGCGTTTCAGAAAATGGGGACAATTTCACCTCGGACGAAGACTCACTTGTACTTGAAGACATGAGACAGCGGGTGTCCATTCGACTCTCAGACTTTGTTAATGTTCACCATGTTGTCACAGGCATTCCCGTTGCTCTACTAGGCCTCGTAGATGAGGAGGACGCACATTTTATCATGGAAGATATCTGCTTCATAGGTGTTTACTTATAAGTATTTAATAAACAGTGCCAAAAAGGAACAAAGTAAAAAGTACTGGGGTGCTAAACCCCAGTTTTTATAGAATGATCCACAATACATCACCGTTCATTTTATTCAATCATTTTAGACAATCTTTGGGTGAAATTGTGTTAATGGTTATGCAAAACCAATGTAAAATAATGTTATGATTATGAATTAGTTCTCTTATCTAGATTCCAAAGGTGAACGTACCTCGTATTGAATATCAAGTGTGCATGGTTGTATGAACTTTAGGCATTCAAAAACATTCGCCGATCCCAAAGACCACGGGAGACAAATTCGTAGTTTTCGTGAGTGGCCTTGAACTTTCTGGATCTAAAGACTTAACGAACTTTCAACTCTTCGTGGACTATATTTGCGGCCTAATAGGCGCAAACAAGGATATTGAACGGGTCAGTATTCCAAACTTTAAGGACAAGTACAACGATTAACAGGCACTTCAATTTATGCAGTAATTCCAACGTATGTTTTACTACAACGTTCTGAATATCTTGTAGTTGGCTTTGATTAATTGGAAGCACCTAAAGGATTACAACTCTACCCGGCAATATTATAGATATTTTTGTTCAAGTTGCAAACTTTTATATAACCAGAGAGAGAAGGGTTGTATTTAGTTATTCAGCTTCGGTTTATAAATGGATTAAGCTAAAAGCACGAATATGCCTGCACTTATAACTTCGTTTGGATATTGTTCTCCAATGCAACGTCTCTGTCAATTTACATGTAAATTTTAATTGTCAAGACGGCAAAGGTTTGTCGCGTTATCCTCTGCGGCAATTCGGTGTTGGGCCGGTCGAACTTAACCAGGTCAGAAACGTCTAAATTTTCTCTGCGAAAAGAAGTACCTGATAACGCTCCTTGGATGAACATATTAGACGCATATCTTGCAGAACTAGCTAAAAGTGTTCCCGTGGACATTATGCCTGGTGAGTCTATATTACCAATTTCCACCAGATAAAACCTTGCGAAGAACCTAGCTGAAATATTTCGGTTTAATTTCTCTGGGGACTTATTTTAAAGGACACTAGAAATCCATCTTGATTGCAAGACTTTTAAAGTTTGGCAACTCGCATGGCTTAAACGTTTTTTGGTATATATATGTTCTAAATGTTTGTAACGTGTTGATGTATCTTAATATCTCTCATTAAATCATAACCCACTGCGTCGTACAAATATGTTAAGAATTCATTTGAATGATGGGACTCTGTATCGTTCAATTTTGAAAGGTTCGTCTGATCCGACAAATAGCCTACTTCCTCAACAACCTTTGCACCATTGTCTGTTTCCGCGAGCTGCCGTACAGGCCAACCTTACGGCAACCACCAATCCTTATGAGTTTGAGGTATGTGACCCGTATGATGATTTGGTTAGTAAACTTTCCATTTAATTTACCCATTTATCTTCAAACTCTATATATTCTCTTAGAATCTTGAGAGCACTTGCCTCAAAACTCCTTCTAAACCGTTCGATTATTATTTGCCCGCCCTAGCATTTCAGGTTTAGCGCTCATCCACATCCACGTACCACTGAAAGTGTGAGCTATTAATCTAGAGAATGAAAAGTGCAGCATTTAACGATTTGTTTTTAAACATGTTCCTAACCTTATCAAGCTTAGTAACACCAATTACTCCAAGCCCTCAAGTTCCAGCAGTTTCTCAAAGAAACTGCTGGAACCTAAGGGCTTACTTTTTGCTAACAATCTAATACTCGTGGCAGTAAATAAAGGTAGGAAGACATATTAATTTTATTTTAAAATTTGTTCAATTATGAAGATAATATATTACTGTTTTCTAGCTGCAAAAAATATTGACGGTTCCTGCAACACCTGCACGACAAATTTATAGATTCTATAAGGGTATATTTAAATAACCAAAGCATGTTTACAAGCACGTTTACTTCAGAAATATTATAACAGGATCATTTTTATTAACTTGTTACTTAGGTGGACGGGGTAAGATTTCTGGGATCGTCCGGGCAAAATGTATCAGATATCCTCCGTTACTCACGCTTGGAAGGACCTATCGAAGCCCTCAAGGCTATTCTAAAGTGGTTAGTTCCATTATTATAAGTAAATAAGTGTTTTGCGCACAAATTAACAGTAGTTTATATCATTAAAGAATAACGGTTCTTTCATAACACTTAACAGATATTGTATGATTAACTTGGATTTATTAGCGAGCCTTAACTATATATGTATAGGTTTAGAGATAAAATACCAAAGTTATGTAAGAGAATTTTACATAAACCTATGAGATAAACTAATGTATTTAGGGGAATTTCCAGGGCCCATCTGGCACCAACGGTACCTGACACACTTGGGGCGTATCCCTATCAGCAAAAAGACCCCTTTATTATGGAAGAAACTCCGCACGTTCTCTTTGCGGGCAACCAAAATCAGTTTGCTGTCCAAAAATTTACTGGTCGGTACTGATATAAAATATTTGTTGAATTTTTTCTTACCACTGTAAAAAACGGTTTTTGTTTTAATCTATATTAAGCATGCATTAAATCTGTGGTAAATCTGTGTAGATTCGCATTGTAAATATCAATGTTATTCCGCTTATTTTCCGACTAAATTGAATCATTTTGATCATGTTGAAACGTATTTGAAGAAGATGTGAAATAAAAAGATTGAAGGTGTCTACAACCAGTTGAGCGCCACCACGCGTAATGCGTGTGCACTCCTAATGACTAATCCTAATCAACCCGCCGTAAGATTTGATATTGAAATCTGCTTGGTATACTGTATTGTACTTCCTAATATTTTTACTAATCAATCCGTTGTTGACTAATTTTAGATGACGATTTGGACGTAGATGTGACACTTGTGAGTGTACCGACGTTTTCCGCAAAACCGACCGCTGTTTGGCTTAACCTCCGAACTTTAGACGCTTTGCCGGTTGACTTCATCATTGACGATGCAGCCGAATTTTCTTAGAGTTAGATTACCATTAGAATCATATCGTTGCAAAACATTGTGCTTACCATTGAAGGGAAAACACTGCTGTGAAATTGCACATTGAATATTGCTATGAAATAAAGATTTCATGTGATATTATTTGCTTCTATGTATGATTTGTTTCTATGTATGATTCTATGTATGATATGTATGATATGAAGTATGATTTGTTTCTAAAAGACAGACAAAATTCGGCGATATATTTTCCAGTCAAATTTTCTTTTACTGTATCAAACATGGTTTGTTGTGGACGCGTGACCGCCGGTGCTGGCAATCCTGACCTGAGTGCAAGGAGTATGTCTATTTGAACCAATTTTTGAATGTACCTGCCACTACTTTATAACTTGGACGAGGATCTGTTAAATATGTAGAGATGTCGCACCATCAAGTTGCATTAATTATAATAAGATTTTTAAAAATGGATTTTTTTGTAAAAATAGAAAGTTTTTTGTAAGTGTTTTGTTTTTTGTAAATATAAGTTGATTTTAATGTAGTGCATATTGTATATAATAGGCACGGTATGGGATATACTTTATACTTTTCGATGTGAACTTGTACATGATCGTTAAAGCTACGAGTGACTACAGACAATAGGATATTACCTCATGAGGTTTAACTTACATGTACTAAATAGAAAACAACTTTGTAAACTCGTCTTCTTTTTTGGTATTTTACTGATTTATGTAGATAAATATATATACATATATATATTTAGTTATGCGTAATGGAATAATTAAATAAGCTGCGCTTGATAATAGTTTGTCTACAGTGTGTAGTCTTATATACTAGACCCTGTTGACAGCTAGTAATAAAAACT
This sequence comes from Tropilaelaps mercedesae, assembly GCA_002081605.1. Classification (NCBI taxonomy): domain Eukaryota; kingdom Metazoa; phylum Arthropoda; class Arachnida; order Mesostigmata; family Laelapidae; genus Tropilaelaps; species Tropilaelaps mercedesae. Next base: position 61,540 of record MNPL01018450.1, read on the forward strand.
ACCAAGGTAGCTAAGTTAGGTAAAATCGACGAACCCAGGATGGACAATGGAGCAACTTTAAGACACTATTTTAGATGCTTAGGTTTACAGATACTAGCTACTAGATTAGGTTTATAGATACTACGGATGCCCTTTACAGGCTTATCCAAATTTCAAGCTTCATTGAGCTACATCACAAGATTTTTATCAGATAGTCGTGAAGCCTTTATAACAACGCGCAATATCTACACTTGATTAACCTCGTTTATTATTCGGGAGGACGATCGTTCCTGAAAAATATTTAAAACATTTCGACAAATACATATATACATACACATGTACATACACAAAGGCAAACAAATATGATAATTGTTTTCCGTAATGACACTGCGGTTGAATTTTTATCCAGTAAGATCGTAAAATAACAGCAATCTGTAATATATATATATATATATATATATAT
>MNPL01018452.1:6822-22116 GCA_002081605.1 Tropilaelaps mercedesae
TTACCATTCGTTTAGAGCGAATTTATCAAACACGCTTCTATCTCAAATGCAAGCACTTGTGTCCGTTACTCTCATCACAAGTAAAATAATAGAGCATTTTAAGCAAATGCAAACACTGCTTATATTTGCCTAGATTGTTGTAAACTATTAATTACAAATAATCATAGAGCTAAATTCTTACATAACTCAAAAACCCTTTTTTCGTTGTTTATACTTGGGCGGTGTATTACAGGCGGAGCCGTCAATTAAGCAGTATTTGTATTATTGTTCGAAGACCTAGGTTATAGTCTAAGGCCAACGATGACGATTTTTTCCCACTACCTTGTGATTTCAAGAGGCTTAGTGTACACGGTTGATTACACCACTCGATGAACTCGACGAGGTAGAACAGGTGCAAGTAAAACTGCAATGAGTTAAAGGTTGTTCAATCAATCTTCTATTTAGATTAAAGGCGATGTATGATCATCTGAATATATAAGCGATACACTACTCTGTTGTACATTTTTTTGTAATGGCATGGTATAAAGTCTAAATGTAGTTATTTTAATAGTTGACTCATCAGGCTATTAAAGACAAGATCAACTTTTCCATGTATAGCTGGTTACATGTTGAAACTTGACCTCGTGACCAACGCACCGAAGGACAAATCGGGGGTTTCTATTATTCATCGAACAGTTTTGAAGATGCAACATGTACATGGCAGCACGTTCATGACACAGGATATCTTTCCAATAATTACGCTGCACGTAAGAAACGCTTTGAACCGTTTGCCTTGAGAAGCCGTACTGGATTCATTCGAAGAAAGAAAGCGCCCCTTAATTGATATGGTTGATCTCGTACTTTCTGGGAGATAGACCCATGCAAGGTGGTGACCTATTTTGGCGCCGATGATTGTGTAGAAACAGTCAGAGCAAGGAATTAGGGTTTGCTGGAATCAAGGGCCACTGAAGTCCCAGAGTACATTTCGATCTTGGTGGAGGAGCACGGCCTATAAATGGTCTCGGCAGCGAAACAAACGGTCTTACTTATTGCCCACCAGAAAGGCCGCTAATAAATATTCGCCTAGACGGAAAAACTACTGTACAAAAATATGCTTCTGGTTGCCTTGGTATCTACATAAATTGTGGCATGCTGGTACACAGCGCCTTAACCAAGCGACGGAAAAAATGAGGGCCGAACTTGTGCAAGTAGCCTGAATACTACCAAACAGCAGTGGCCCCAAAGAGGGTCACAGTAGTACAATTATGCCAATGGGAGCTTCCGTATTGGTCAACTCTTCTACCATACAACGACTACTATCGAAACCTTCTTCAAGGTGCAGCGTATATTGGACTACCGGATATTGTAGACGTGTCGTATGGTGAGCACTGTGGTATTGCTAGTTTCGGCTGGTACCCCCTGTGGAACTCCCAAATAATTTTTCGGGAGGGCTTTTCGGAGCATACGGCTAGCAGCAAGTCTGAGGTAGGAAACCATATTAACCAGCTGCAAGGCGGAATGGAATGCTATTTCGCGCGGGTATTCAAATTCGGAACATCACCCGGAACATTGCAAGCAGGATAGAAGCACGAGTCAGAAAAAGAGTTGCTTTCTCAGCCGATATCTGATTGGCTATGAAAGTCTTCAGCTGTTTCTGCTGTACATTGGAAAGACCAGTTTACCTTTTCTGCCATTGCACTGATCCTTGGACACCCTCAAGCGCAAGAAAGATGGTAGAGTAAACCAAATACTCAGACAGGCACTTGACAATGATATAAAAGACTTCGCCGACTACATCTACAAGGACTGACAACAGTGGAACAACGGCAACAAGCTGACTGAAATAATTTTGGTAAAAAAAGGAGCGGCTGAAGAGAGTCAGGCAAATTGTGAAGGGTGAACAGGAGCGAGGAATTAATACTCTTTTGTTTTTGTCATTGGAACCTTGTGTTCGCTAAAATGTCTTGTAAGCATACAATTCTAGCTTGTGTTACCCCCACTGTAGATAGCCCAGCATAGGTTGCCGGAAATTCGGTAAAACATATTTAGTGAAAATTATTTCAAAAATATAAAGTGCGTGTAATGCCGTGTCGAAATTATCAATTAGTGGTTCGGTACACATACGTACAAGTACTCGACCAGAAAATATGTAAACATGTAAGTACAACACTAGTAAATATGTATTTTAATTTTCTTTGGCGTCTGATGTGGTTGCTATAACAACAATCGTTCACTCCTATACCATTGGTCGTCGCATACACAGTAACTGCCGATGTTTACATAAAAAGTGAATAAATTCCATTACCTTGCTGCAGCTATTTGGTGAACTACCTTGTACGAATGTTTGCAAATGCGATTCTGGCTAAGTAATAGGTATCAATAAACATAGGATTATTATGACAGGTCATACAAATACCACAAGTACTATGTCTAGTATTTCTATCGTTGCACCAGTAGGTGATTATTAGGGTCTTGTTTGGAAACTAAATTTTAAAGCGATGACATTATCGTCAGAAGGTATGTTGTCCTGCTCTCTTACCGCCCTAGCTCCGAATGCCTTGCTGCGATGGCCATAACACATTTGATAATCTTGGTTTGAAAGGATATCAAATCGTACACCATCGCTTAGATTTTGTGGTTCAAGATTTCGATAAATAGTAGTAATATTAAGGCTAATAGTTTTAGCTATGGTCACTCGCGCTCACGATTAATTTCGCCTTACAATTATATATATATATATATATATATATATATATGTGTGTGTGTGTGTATTCACTTTTCGATCGGATAGGTACTATCTGGTAAACTATAATGTTGGTCAGATACGTGCCGATTTTTATATTATGTACACACCTGGTGTTTGGCCTGTGTATCGTTAAAAGTATTATGTTTCGGAAGCAAACCACACTTAAAGCTTGAAGCTCTAAAACCGTGAATTATTTGTGTTGCATTTCGGGTTGACCTTACCCGATATTGGCAAACTAAATGGTAGGCCTTTTTCGTTTGCCACTTGAACTACTGAAGGTTAGTATACGCAAACTCTACTGCATATGTAAGTCGTTTCGAATACGGAAAAATAGAGTAAACAAGAATAAGTGGTCGCACATTTGTTTTTGAAGATACCATGCCAGCACATACACATTTAGAAGTAGATGTCTTTTTCAACTATATTAGGTATTACAATACTCCTGTACATCAGTATGGACATTTTATATGATAATAAAAAAAACTAGTCTGCAAGAACTATTCAAGCTACTTCAGCATATTTACTTATTCGTATAAAACTAATTAAGGCACAGGTCTGCGGAGAGTTTTATACGTACATATGGGATGCAGCCAAACCCGGTTCCCATACAGAACGTTCTTATATATTCTGACGCCACAAAAGTTAAAGATCACCACAAACTGAGCTAATAGGAATTAGGTTACACAATCATCGGTAACACAATCATTTAGGTAACAGCTTCGAACACCTATTAGGAAACGCATTAAATTTATTTTGACGTATTCCTAACAGCTAGTGGAGGATATTGCGCGCAGGTATTATATAGCAAACAAACGGTGTGAAATACTACATAAATTAATGCAATGAGAAAATCACTAGGTTTAAATGATCCTTAGGACTTATAAATGTACCTGGTGTCGAGATATAAAATGTCACCGAATATAATTGCATTTGGTTTTCACAAGCGTCCCTCAGAATCATGTTTTACTGCACATTTAAGAGTCAACCACGAAAAATGACACAAATTAATCACAAGTAAAACCTTGCAGCGCTATTTTGATTTGATTGCAGCCAGACAAGTATAGCGGAGACAAAACGAAGGTCGGTTAATAATGAGATTATGGCGAGTAAATGTGCCACCGGCAGAAGTGGGACGAAAGCGTCTAGTACCACTGGACGCGGTGTTCGAACATCACCGTATTATTCTGAACCAGCTAATTATCACACACATGTTCACATTGGAGAACACATACAAGAACATAACGATCAACGAATGCGTAGGGTCATTAACTAAAATTAGAGCAAAATTGAATGAACATTATTTTCATTTAGAAGAGAAATCATCATTTAGGGTTATTTGTCGCAGCATTACGTATATGTTAACAAAATGACATCCATATATTAAGCCAATGTTCGACACTGTTTCTACAACAAAAATTTTTAGCTAGAAGCATTCAAATGTCAAATTCAGACAGACCAGCTAATTAGGTGGAATAATATTTGCCTGTACTAAAGGCTGCCAAGGGTTTCAATAAAAAAATCAAATCGAGATTTTCCTTCGTCTATATAGGCTAAGGTTTCTAAAAATAGCAACATACTGTAAACCTGACGACGCGTAACCGTGCGGCGCACAAATCTGCGATTGACTGGCCGACTCCAAGAAACATGATTTAGCTTTTGGTGGAAATACAAATAACTCTGTGTGTACTCTAGGCTATATTTGCCTTCCATAAGTGACAGTCCTGGTAAAAAATGCGTGCAAGAAAGCGGAAAGAACATAGCAAACTCGATGTAAATAGAATCTCCATAAATTTGCTCGTTGTTTTCGAATGTAAAAGCTGAGGTCGCCCAACGTAATAAATTGACCAATTCACGACGTCGTTTTGAGAATAACTCAAATTAATGTTGGATCACAATGATATGTGGTTATAAGTAAACGCTTTCTACGTGCAGTCGTTTTTTTTTGGTACAATGGTGTTAGCGTATTTCTTAATAATATTTTATGCCAAATTTTGTAATGCTAGTCTTTAATAGCAGATACCTTATTCCACTGAATGATTCGGCGCGGATGTACGATCTCTTGCGATACGAATGCATGTCCGGAACATACAAAACCTTACACTTTAGCCCTTCCACAGGTCAACACCAAAGAAAATTTCATGATTATTCTGCATAATCGTCCCCACGGTTGTCCAATTTGAAAAGTTTTACATCTGCCCATTTTGCTAGTTGATTGTGCTCGACTTTTTCAAAACGAAATTGAACTAGTTGTGCCAAAAGCTGAGCTACTTCTTAGAACTGAACTTACTTTCACTTCTAGAATGCAGCGCATACTGTAAGTCCATATGTAGCTATACACATATAGTGTACAACAATGAACCATGAGAAGGAGAAACGGCAAGCGAAACATGAGAGTCTCCTTTTTTTTTTTTGGGGGCCGATTGAGAAGACCTCTTATCGGCAAGTTTATTTTCTCATTAAAGAAAATATACATAGTTAGGGCCAGACGTGTGGATCCCTCGTTTACAAACCCCCCGATCTGACGTAATACGAAAAGTGGTTCCAGGTCAGCTACTTAGCGAGAGTCTCCTGGACGGTCGCTAAGTAGCTATAAAGGGTAATATATGAAGTAAGGCAAATATGAAGTAAACCTGATGCAATATTCTATATGTCACATACAATAAAGTACATAAGCATACATGCATCTGCATCAGTAGTCTCGAATAACATTCGCCTTTCTGCTGACTATTTAAAGGTATGGGAATCTCGTATTCAAATCTGCTAGCTAGTCTAAATTCGTTAGGCATTCACTAGTATTCCATCTAATGATAAGCCCGCCTCAAGAACTTACCATTCATATATGACTTGTTCGCTCCGTCTAGGCTAACGGATGCTTACAAGTATTGATGACAAGGACGCGAATTAACAGCGTAACTGTGCCGCTTCATCAAGTGGAAACCGTTATATTGGTTGGATAAGATGGCGCTTTACATTCCAATCGCATTTGTCTTATTAGACATCATCTCGTTTGCCAGAATGCCGGTTAATATCGATGCCTCCAAATGATTTTAGGTTCATCCATTTAACTTATATGGGGCTTACATTTTATCAAGTACGACATTAGCGCTTTAGTGATGCACTGAAAGTGAATTAAATATAATTGCATAATTGCGTAGCCTCTAATACTACTGTAGTAATCTCCGATTGCGGTGGAGCACCTTTAATCGTGATCATTTTCCAGTTGGTCGATTCATATAAGCCTCTTTTGTTTGACCGCTTGGTCACGCAGGGGTGCGCAGTAACAAGCGTTTAGTTAAGTTTTTGAACAGGGTAGCACCATTTTAATAGCTTTAGCATTACAGCAGTTTATATTAGAAAGATACAGCAGACAACGAACTACGTTGTTTTAAAATTAAAGGATCGCGTATTGCAGTGGTAATAAAGAGGCCCTTGGAATAACATTACTAATTAACATATTGACACGCAAGACTAACTCTCATCCGCGAGGTAAAACATGGTATGACCTATAATTAAGTGTGCAAATTAATTGCGAAGTTTAGACCAATTACCCTCAAGAATCAGTAGCGACCACTGATAATGGGAATTCTCTGAATAGTCCATGAAACAGCTGTGCTCGCATCCCGCAAAAGAGGAATTGGATTTCAAAATGAATGGATTCACAAACAGATTCATTTGTAACCGATTCAAACAGCTTCCACATTCGAATTTCGGAACAGATTAAACTTCGCCTAGGTCTTTATCTGAATTATTGCGCCTGGATTTAGCAGAAAAAGCCAACTACGAGGGATTTTATACGCTAACCAGCTTTAGAGATAAATTGTGCCTAAACACCGTGTGTGAAAGTTTTAATGTAGGCTTAACTTTACGACAGACATGCTGTCATGATCTGGATTTTGATTAGTAATTAGCTCAGATAGCAACACAGTTTAGCCTTAGTTTCGCCTAGACTTTATTTTAAATATGTTAACCTCGCAAGTCAAGAGCTGGTCGTCGGTGTACTACTAAGTAGATACCTTGACTACTTTGTTATTCTATTTTCTTTGACGAACCGTAACGCTTGCTTAGGCAAGCCATTCTCTGCTCCCTGCAGATGGTTCTAGTCGTTGTCTTACCGCATTTCTCCTGGAAGATCAACGTTGCAACTTTACCCAAATACTCGAAAGCAAAAAGATAAAAAAGCTGGTCTTGACGGAGCCCTTTCACTTCTTTCATTAAGTAGGTAAATACATGTCTTTTCACAGTGATCGCTTCTGCGTTGTGACAGTCTGCGAAGGTCGACTATCGGGTCAAATCTGGTTCGTCTGCAACGCACGTTTTAATGCGGATATCTCTAATGCACACCGGCTTACATATTTGCCTTGCTTACGTCTGCTCGCAATTCAATTCGGCGATGGATGGTATGCAAAAAGCATTTTTAATTTTTTTACTATTATTCTTAACCTTCTCCTGCCTTACACCAACAAAACCAACGCTTCATCGGGGCTCTGTCGATACGATGGGTTGCATCGACTGATTTACTTTATGAAAATATTTACATTAATTGGCACATTGCTTGTAGAAATCAGTTTTCCCGATTTACCAATATTAAATCTCATAGAAAAGACATTGGGCTGTCATCGCATCAATATTCGATTAAGGAGGTATTTTATTACGCCAAGTTATACTGGCCTAGCATAGAAGTTAGGGCAACGGAGACCAAATAAGGCAAATTGTCGAGTTCAGTGTGTTGGTGAATTCGCATGCGCCTTGCGACCGGAAGACACGTAGGTGCATGGGTTCGATTCCCGCCGTTGCACGTTTACATTTATGGGGTGCGCCTAACGAAGTAATGCAACAAACGGTACGGTCGGCCGATGGTTTGCTTTAAAAATATTATATAAAGAAAATTAAGAGCGTCAGAGCGGGTTATGCATAGAACTGCAATAAAGCAATTTCCCGACAAACCTAGGTAAAGTAGCTTTGCAAATATCTGGAGGAAAGAACCTACAGGGTTTGAGAACTCGGTTGCTTACAAACTGCCTGAGTGTTAGTTGCCTAGATTCGTGCTTGCCTTCGAAATTTTTCTGTTATACATGTCGAAGCCTGAGGCCGTTGCTGTTGAATTTATTGCTTACAATTGCTTTTGACGCAGGGGCAAGACCGGTGTTTGGTTCACGTTATAAATCTCGATGGTAATTTTGTTGCTGATGCCGCCGTGCTCACAATGTTGTCCTACACGAATTTACTATAATTCCGATTCAATTGAGTTTAAACATTTTCTATTTCCAATAAAAAATACCATTAATAATTGCATCCATAAATTTTGCTATTAAATTTGTGTACCATTCTTATGGACAAGTATTTTTCTATATTAGAAGATTCAACTGATTACTAAATTTTGCGATGCATATGACCTTCCTGGATTCAGAAACAAAAGGGCTTTCCAGGACATGGAGCCCAGTGTGTACAATGTGTCCGGTTGTGTATTGTTGTAGATGCATACAAGTTTCTTAGAATCCACCATTCCCATTTGAAGAATGTCCAAACCGAGTCCCGGCATGAGTCTCCAAAGAAGAGAGACAATGACTTTGGCCTAGTAGGTCTGAGGGCCCTATAAGACCATTCCAAATGCCTTAGCAATTAAGTGGCACCACAAATGTTTGGCTTTATGTTTGACTGATTCTCTGGTGTTGTCGCATACTTTTGCCTTTTAGCGCAACGGTACCCACAGTCATTCACACGCACACAGCCTTAGTTCTCCTGGCATTCTTAGGTATCATTCCGTTAGCTAAGTCGCCACATAAACATAAATATTTTTAGGGTACCACTTTTTGCATTACTTCGTAAAACCGACCCCATAAATGTAAAGGTGCAACGGCAAGGATCGAAGCCATGCACCTACGTGTCTCGTCCGGTCGTAAAGCGCGCATGAATGCACCAAACCACCGAGCTCGACCGCCGCATACATCTGCATCGCTAGAACAGCTCATTATCCTCTAAACAATATTCTACCACACATACGCATCAGTAAAGTCAACGCCTTTCTTCATTTGTTCTTCATTCGTCTAAAATTAAATGAGGCGTTTGAAACTATTTCTACCAAGTACCTCTATTATGTAAATCGAAAAAGCAGATCTAATAGAGTCGTTTCGTCAAGTTAATCTGCACTTCTTCAATAAACTGTGAAGCTACATTTGACAAATTGAAAACTAAAAATGTTTATAATAAAAGAGGACCTGATATTTGGATTAATTAAGAAACATTTATGCTGCCTAATATATGCTGTGACGGGTGAAATTAATATTTGCTTAGTTACCTATATCTATGCTTTGGGTGACTGTGTCAGCCCAAAATGAACTCCGTTTATTACATATTATCATTTAAAAATCCGTGTTATAGAAAACTATATATCTTTGCTTTGTTTGAGAAATGCGGGTTATACTTCTCAATACGCAGTACAATGCAAGCTGTATTTCTACACATTGAAGCATATACTAAGTCGCACATAATCTGCGATTCCAAATTTTTATTACAGGCGATGCATATCTATTAAAGGAAAAACAAGAGTAGGAACAGCGGAGCACAACCTCCACGTACAGCCCCAGAGGAAGTTGGCAAAATGTATTTAAAATCTGTGTTCAAGCTAGCACGGTAGAAATTGTTAAGTAGGCCACACGCAGATTATAAATTCGGACATTACACTCGGGGTTACTCCTTCATTTATGGGAAGGTATGGTTGATCTAATGAACCCTTTTGATCAACATAAACAACACAGTGAAAAAGCTCTGTTTGAATTTACAGAAAGCGCTTAATGTTGGATAATTTTGAATAATTGGGTAATCTAGTTGCAAATTAAACAAACATTTTTAAAACGTAAACAAAATTAAACAAAGTTACAGAAGTGGAGAATTGCGTCAGACTCATCAAAAGAGTTTTCCTCACTAAGAAAGAAACAGAGTGTCAGGGAGTTCCCCTGTTATTATGAATATTATCGCGGTAATGGCCAGGGCTAGTCCTGCTGGCATTTTCAGGGATCCTTTCTCTCAAACCATCGGAAGGCTGAAAAGAGTCTCTTTTTTAGTGACTCAATTACAGTCCACAGCGGGTGTACAATTGCGCATGCCTAGTTTAGGAAATTCTTCTGCCACAGAAATTTAAAATAGATGTTGCTATCATTTTTTCCTGTACATTCAAGGGTCCCGTCTTGTACACCGCGATGTTCATATTTAAACGAAATGAGGTCGAAGGACTTTAAACATAAAACAAGATCATGCACTGTTCAGAGATCAAGTAAGGTCACCTAATTCTTTAGTATCATGAAACCTCCTTGTTTTAGTTTCCGACATTTGACAAAGCTTCATATTTGAAGTTCTTCAAGCGTGTATGCCTTTTTCGATATTTGGAGCTTCAAGTGAATTGTTTAAACAAAGGATATCTTGCCCCCCGGTACCTCAAACGAAAAAAACGATTGAGCTCATATGATTCTTCATAAAGGTAATCCCGCGGAAAAACTCTCCGCTTAAAAGAATTCACAATTTTATACTTGTTGATTCTAACATCCATTATAGAAGAGTCCTTAAACAGTGCGCAATCCAGTTAGACGAAAGTCATGCGAAAGGTCTAGAGGAATCTGCTTAAGGAAATCCAATTTGAAAGCTTTGACGTATCGTATCACTTCCTATAAAATACTCTAGTTCGCTATGTAAAAGTGAGCTGTGGTATTTATCTGTCAACTGAAGAGCAAGTTTCAACAGGCTAAACTAAACTCTCTAAAAAACACCTCTGGGCTAAACTCGGATCGTGACTTTATCAATTTTCTAGCAGAACTGAAGAAGTGACAGATTTATCATCGGATACAGCTGTCGTAAATGAGAGACCTATATTAATCGTTGGTACAAGAGCAAGTGCGAACCCAGAGTCATGGCTTTATGTGAGTAACAAATCTTACGCTAGGACACACTGTTAGAGCGGTAATTCACAAGCAAAGATACGCGTGAAATTGATTCCTGCGGAATGAGGCCGCGACAGCTCAATATCACAGATGTACTTATTATCATGGTTGGAAAGAAAATAAACTTGATATCGACATTGTATCGCAGATTACAAGGAGCGAATAGCATTTAGCGCATCGGGCGTTTCTGTGGTGAGCCGTACCTGCATTCCCGTTTGGGGCAGCCGACGGTTGAGATAAAAAAATCGTCCCAGTCAGTTGGAGCATTTGGTGTGAAGGCTATTGGTCATAGGTGGGTTGGCTATCAGGACAGTCGGAGAAGGTTAAAAAACTGGGACCAAAGGCCGTTATAAAGTTGATGTAAGGGTGTGCCGCATTAGTGATCCAATGACTAGCTAGTTCTCTAGTAAATATTTTGCCCACTCAATCATCGCTTTACGCAACTCGTTCGTCAGCGAATATTTATCACCGTGATGCAAGCGGCTTCGACGCTTTCTCCTATCGAGTATAACTGACAGACGTAAGATGCTTTGTAAAGAAGGACCTATGCCTTATTTCTCCACCATAGAACAAAGTAGGGCATCCTGATTTCCCTTCATCGAAGACTTTGATTGTTTCTCCTCCTCTTGCCTTTTGAGGTGTCTATGTGGACGTGCGCAATCGTGTGGAAAGAGTGGCCGCCCAATAAATCAATAATTCGCGAATAAATGGGGACAGATAACCAATAAGGAGAATGGCTGGTTACATACACAGAAGCGCCCTTCTTCGACATTCGACTCGTAAAGAACGCACATTGGGTGCCACGCGTCACTTACTCCACTGCTGCACCGCGCCTTAGTGAATCATAATGAAAGGCAAATGCTGTCGATAGCCTGGCCAAAGTCGGTGGAGTTGACAAGCGAGCAGCGAACTATCGAATTGAAATTTAACTGTTCGCTTGTCTGACAAATAGCTGACACATTATCATTTACCTAGTTAAACAGTTGGACAAAAGGAACGAGGGAAATAACGCCGCGAGAAAATAGAGAAGCTTCCGACGCTGTCCGGGCGAAGATTGGAAACAAAAAAGTACTTGATAAAGTCTTGTTTGACGTTCCAGTTAGTTGCCATTGTTAGAAGGCCGTATTTTCAAAATTACCTATAATTTGTTGCGTATAATCTGCTATTTGAGAAGGAGTAATTTCCGTACATGGAAACTCCTTTGTGAGTTCCTTTTTCACTTTTGTCAAATTCTTTGACATACTATATTTTCGTTGAATCGGGTTATATGAGCGGTTAAAATATTCAGCTGAGTCAACATATTCTCAATGTAGAAGTAGTCTATTTTTAAAAATACGTCAAAAATTACCGAAAACGATTTTTAGTAAAATATTTGAGAATAGTTTTAAACCCTTTTTCTAGCCAAGAAAATTTGAAGAGGTTGAATGGAAATTCTCATCAGAAAAGTAGCTTACTTAGTTAATTTTACATCGGTTCACTCAATGATCTTCTTAGTTATAATACACAGCGCTTCTGTTTTTATAGGTGACCATAACTAGTGTCTTGAGTAAAGCTATAGAGCTACCGCAGCCTCCCTTTCTATATATTTTCTTGCTTTATTTATTTTCTATTCTGCAGACCGGGTGAGTTATGTGTGTGAGCCTTTAGCTCCTTTACTGCAACCACCGCACATATTTAGACCAAGTGTAGATTCCTATAGACCGATGGCACACTACCCAATGACATTACCCAACATTTAAAAAAATTCTACATGATCATATTTTCAACTTATTTTTGGTGAGAATACTTGATTATCAGATGCAATATTTTACCAAAAATAGGTTGGATAAAGACGGTAGATCTTTTATTTTTTATATTATAACTATCCCATGTCCTGATTTGGATAAATCATGCCAAAACCCAGGCAAAACTAAGGGATCCTAATATAGATAAGCACCTATTATACTTTCATAGTTTGTTTTTAAACATTATGCATTTTATAGTAAAGAGCATAGCCTTTAAACAGTAGATACGCTATTTCAAAAAGATAGGGTAGGTTAGACGTTCATGGAAGCAAAATACCAACCTCTCATTTGAATGCACCAAGGCTTACTATATGACAATATCTGTTTGTGTACACACAATTCTACATTTTAAAGATTCTCACAAACAGTACGTTTTTATTTTTACCATAAAAGTCCAACAAGTGTACAGAAATTAGCCCATGCACATATAATTTCACTCGTGTGGGTGCTGTTTATAAACGAACCGAAGTAAATACCTCGAATAAAAATCTGAAACAACAAAGACACCTATTTCTACATATTTATTCCTATTCTACAACTTCTACATACTGACTGTTAAGTAAACAGCACTGGGTAGAAGCTAAACAAAATAGTTAAATGTCGGTTCCCGATCACATGAAAACGAGTGAAATATCCCAATCGTAAGTAATTTTAAGAGCATTGAAAACCGGGGTTACTTTTAAATATCTTTTATTTAAAACTTATACGAAAGCTTACAAACAAAGGAAAAATTGTACACTATGCTGCCAAGCAGATATAATATTTGAATGCGGAAAAAAGGTTTTAAAGGCAGCTATTTTTGAAGTAATTTTTTGGAAGAATTTCGCTTTTTAGAATTTTTTCGTTTATAAGATTCACAAGATTCTTATACTTTTGTTTTCAGCTTTTCTTTCATTGCGGAGATCATATTCTCAGGTGCCAGTGCATTCTAAAGCACACATATATCTAGCAGTGTACACTGTCAAGACAGTAATAAGGTGCCAATGAAGGTTATAGTATGCTATGCTTAAATAGTACGCATTTACTACACATACAGGGGAAAGCCATTGAATAATAACTTTTGGCCTATAAGGCTCTTATATCACTGGAGAGAATTCTACTAAACTTATTTGTCAGTCTACGCTGCACTTTTGAAAAAATAAGAATTGACTGTACTAAAAGAATATTCGCCGGCGGACAGTGTATTTGTGAATCGCGCTAGTGACATGTACATTAAATACTGTAGGGAATGGCCACATTTTGATCGACTAAAGGGCAATACAAATTCATATTTTAATAAAATATAATCAATAAATCAAAACGAAATAGAATCAACAGATTTTGAATAACAGATGGAAGTTAGCTAAGAGTGTAACGCTGATGAGGGGCCCAACATTTAGATCAGAAATGAACGAAACTAGGATTGAAATTAGTGAAAGAAAAAATGATCAGCAGTTCTTAGACTAAGCATGGAATGATGCAAGGGCTACTAAGGAGGATTAAGTATGAAAGGGATGAGATTTCTAAAAGATATAATATAAAAACACCGAATTGGCAGACGCCCTATGGGTATAATAGGTCGAGAAAAAATCAGTCAGGCGCAATTATGGAAGCCACATATCATGCTGCATAAACAAGCAGCAGAAGTTTAGAAGTATGAAGGTTAAGAGATGCCAGATGTGTAGTTTTCCCGCCGTGAAGAATTAAATGAAATATTAAAAGTGAAACAGATTGAAAGGGCATGTAGAAGTAAAATTAAATTTAGACCTAGAATGGAAAGATAACAGCAGATGAACTTTGACGATGTAAAAATGTAGAAGCGATTTACGGGAAACATGCAATATTGATACGACACCTCGTGGGTGGCTACCGGTAAAAATAGTCTTTATACCCAGAGCAAAGGCCGAAGAGGCTTACAAAGATTATGCGATATCAATAAGGTATTTCAAGGGTAGCTGCAGGTAAAAGTAGCCTTTACGCCTAGAGCAGGGGCTGATTATAAGTTATTAACGTATTAATAGCCGTAACAAGAACGATCCCCGCGGTTAGAATTTTTGCTAAAGGTATACGTAAAGGATGGCGTACAAGACGGTTTATAAATAAAGAACATGATAGATGCGTAGCAAAGTTAATTTTAGTCAGCACGTCAAACGAAGGACGGCCTCTACGGAGGCAACCAAATTGGTGAGGAAGTAGAAAGATTGGCTAATCGCATTGGTTGGAATATATAATGTGCTTACATCACATTGGATAGATTTACCATAAAGGATAGCGAAAGAAGGGAAAGCATGCCTCTAACGAATCATCAAGTGGGAGACTGATTGCTCTTATAAATAAATTAGAAAAGCTAGGCCTAAAGAGTTTAATTAGCGGCAAGGCGACTGTCTACCATGATTTATATGTTTTCGTCATTTATCAGTCGAAAAAAGAAGCAAATCCAAACAGAGCAGAGGAAAAACTAGCAAAGCTTGAAACTTGCGTTTCACTCTTGGCGTCTGATGTTAGATAAATTTTCAATAAAAAATGTGGGCGAAAGTGAATTCCTCCGCCACGCAAGTACACAAATGTTTTTTGTTTATCGCGACGATTTTTAATGAAACCCCAAAAAAGTCCGTCATATATGCTTTACGCACCTCGTTGTAAGAAAAGGAGACACGGAACTAAAACTTACAGAATATACGTAATAATAACAATATAATGTGGAGATTTTGTCAACACACAGCAACTGAACACAAAATCGGACGTAGGTCAAAAATGGGCTGATTAAAATGGATGACATTAGTGATCCAAGGATTGTTAAAGTTTTAAGAGTGGATAATGGTAGCCCTGGCACACTATATATATATATATATATATATATATATATATATATATA
>MNPL01018462.1:17228-32289 GCA_002081605.1 Tropilaelaps mercedesae
GATTCCTGCATAAGTGTGACAATTGCCATAGTGCACAGCCGTTAGATTATACATACAACTAACTATACTTAACCAAGATAGCTCCGACCGGATGGAAGAGAAACGAGAGACTGGACAATAATACGATGAGTAGAAGTAACTGGTAGTAATAATGCAATAACAAGAAGGGAGAATATTGTCATGAAAGCTAATAGCCAAGCTAGGAAATGAAAGAACGACAGGGTAGCTATAAGAAATTTTGCACGTAGATCCATTAAAATGCTAATTCCCACTCTCTCCCTTCTTGATTTAGTACTAAATGACTCTGTTCTGTCGATGGTACCAGAGTACGCCTACCAATAACGGCGAGACTGATTGGGATCTCCTCCCTTCTGCGCCATGGTCGTATCGACATAAGTGGTAGGCAATTTCGGCTGAACCACAGCAGAATTGTGATGTGATCGTGATCAGCGTGCGAGAATCATACTCAATATAACAACATCTCTTCGAAATGCATATATACATATGTTTTATTTGCGGCCCACCACTTTTACACAGATTTATGGTGTTGATTGCGGCCAAAAACCGGTCAGGATGGGCAGAGTGGGCAGATCGCTGCAGTGAACCAGCAGCCATTGGAGGCCGGACAAAAATTGGAGCGCGATACGGACAACAGAAACAAGGAGGAACTTGGACGTGTGCGATCGCTTGTGCGTTTGTATGACAGAGAGGGCAGAAGTCAGGTAAACGCTTCTAGCGCTCGGGCCGCCTTGAAAAGCATTGAACACAATCGTCTAGGCTGTCTAATCATGCTCGTGTGACATTTACTGGATTAGACTATAAACGTTTAGCGATTTGCACCGCGAATATGAGATTAAAACTGAAATGTGATAGGGGGCGAGCTTGTGGAGACTGACAAGGAAGACAGAACAACATGCGAGCGAAGTGTCAGCCGTAGTTAGGCCGCAGGATCACGACGCAACGTTGCGAATCACTAGTGCTTGTTCTAATACGGCGCCAATGCGATAGACGCCGACGTCACGGAGAGAAAATGCAGGACTGTGTCCATATTGTGCAATCTGAATTTCACTTCGAGCATTGAACCAATCTCCCCAGTGATGGTGGCGGCAAGAGACATGTAATTGGCCTCTGTTATGATTCACGGCTGAAATCGAAGGTTTTCTTCGTTTGGCCAGTACCCTATCACCATGTTCACTATCTCCATTTTACGACGACAAAGTATAACAATTTTAGTTGTCTCTCGAAATGTGTACGCGAAAAAACTAGATCATCGTAGTGTTGGTTTATTATGACAAAATCTGTCCCATTTTTCCGTTCATTTCAGCTAAGGATGACGGGTATTAGATAAACATCATTAGCATAGAGTACACAGCCAACCGAACGCTATGTGGTGGATCTATTTGGCTTTTGGGAACCAGATTGTACCCGCAAGTGGGGACTGCCTATGGCGCTGTTCCGAAGCTGCAACAGCTAAAGAACATTCAAAATACGACTGTTCCCGTAGGTTTACTAGACGAAATTTCGCAAAGGACGACCACGTGATGCGATCACAAGACACTTCAGGTAACGTGCGTCCGTGGTCAATATCACCGTTGGCCATTTTGACGATGAAGGCGATTATGATGGGTCGGGGTTTGGAGAGTCAAGGCAATGTGTGATGCTGTCTGTCTCAACGTGTAGAGCTGTACGCGGATGTATCTGTCAATACGTGTGTTTGCATTAAGTGTAGATGACCCTTGGTGCGTGAAATGGACCAGCGTGTTGACGCTGCGTCTGCTGGCGTGCACAGGCGCCTGAGGTCTGCGTTAGACTCGTTGACTATCTGGTAGGAAGTTCGAGGATGGCAGAGGCTGGGGATAATTCGAGTGAATTTGACAGTAAATGACGATCGTAGGGATGTTGACGATCAAGGCGAATTCGACAAAAGCGATGTCACCTTGATAAACTAGCTGATCGACAATGAACAATTGCGGAATATAGTTCAAAGTTGCCGCTCGCTAGCAACGCTGAGAGCTACTTCGACTAGGAAGATGAGTCAGGCACGGAAAACGTGCACGTGTTTGGTGAAATGGGCGGACAGAATTCAGAAGGCGATTTTCCGATAAATGCCATTTTCCGCCGCTCTTTAATTGGATTTCGTTTGTATTCGCGAGTTGAAGTAACAACAGCAGCAGCAGCAGCAGCAACAACAAAAATGAAACTTGGATGATAGAATCGGATTAAGCTGCGTAGCTTTCAGCGTGTTCAGTCGATCAGGTAACAATTGCCCTAACGAGCCCATCCCGTCGACAAGAACTGCCTTTATAATAAATTAATGATATAAAAATATCATAAAAATAATACGATGTGTACATACGGAATACTATTATTGTCGGTACTGTTAGCGCTACTGGTCTTGTTGCCGTATGGTGATTGTTACGGCTGACTCACACCAGCACAAGTTACGCTTAAATCGCAAAAACTTTCACAACACAATCCGAGCTATGCCGGTGGGCCATATGCTCCGTGGATAATCCGTGAATAGTTAGTGCTTAGAAAGCTTTCGTTCTTTCGCATCGTCACAGACGTATTCCATGAGGCCACGCTAGAGGCGACACGAAACGCTGCTTCTGATCGCTTCCACAAAGAGGGAATTGAGCGAGGGAGGGAAATTAAGTTGACATTCGCTTTGCGTTTTACCTCGCACACACACACACACAGACAGACACATACCATTTAAACACACATGCCCACCCATTATTGTTTTTGCTGTGCGGCAGTTGTTCTGTGCCGTGCGAGAAAACACCCTCTGTTGTGCTATGCAGACTGTTTCGTTTTTGAACTTGACGCTGTAGTTTCCGCAGCAAGCGAAATTTAACAAACATGAGGACCGTAAAAGAAGATGCGATGGTGCCACACCATTTTATCTGCAGGATCGCCGCCCGTACAAAAAGCCTTCGGGTCGGTTTGCGTTGTTTCAGGGGGTGAATGTATTTTTCTTTCGTAAACGTCCTCTGGTTACCTGGAGTGACCGTGTGCATAATAGACTCACCAGTTGTTTATGAAATTGCCACTACCCAGACGGTAACGCGCAGAGACGCGTACATTGAGCTGATACGCAAGTTGCACTTTGCTCGGACGCGCAGTCGAACTAACTAGAAAAGGCGAACGAAAGAAAAGATGCGCACGAAAAGTAGGAGGCGGTAAGGTTGAGACGAATTTTTATCGGGAGAGATTTCACGCGGGAGGGAGAACACACACGCACGCACATAAACATAGACATTGAATGCGAACTCAACAGATAGAAGCGACGTTGTTAAACGAGTTGACGATAGTAAAAATAGGGGGATATGCACAGTGGATAATGGAAAGGACGCCAAGTCGTCAGATTGTAAGCAGAATAGCTGGTGTTGGCTAGGTGATGAATACCGTTCGTATATATAGATACGATAGATATAAATATATATATATAGATATGAGATCAAAGAGATGTAGCATAAGAGGGCAAGACGAGGCAGGGAACGGGACTGCAGTCAAGGAAAGAAGCTCTATATGAAGAAAATATATATAAGTATAATGGAAAATATATAATAATGAACTACAATAATAAACATAAAAAAGTCGACGGTTGCTGATGATGTGTTACGCTGGAAATAAGTTAATGAACCCCAAACGAGAATAAAAACAGGAGCCGATGCCGGTATAAAGAAAGGTATAAATGACGAAAGCAGATGAACAGAAGCTGCAGAAAGAAGAACGAAAAAACGGAATGCCAATAAATCATATTATGTTCGCCTATATATCTGTGCTACCTATGTTGTCTTTTTTAGTTATGGCCTTGTTATATACTTCGGTAGTAAACGTGTATGCATTTGCAATTTATTTCGACGTGAATAACGGTTGAAACCTTTTTTGTTCGCTACGAATGATGCGTGGGTTCAGTCGCATGTGCACATACGTAAAAATTGTAAAGATTTGATTAAGAGCGGAAAGGCAGACCCCTAGGACACTCGACAGTCTCCAGAGAAAAACGTTCAACGAGGACAATAATTATGGGTTAGTTAATGAATAAATGTTTTCATTTTATGCATTATTTATTGTAGAAAGTACAGAGACTTTAATGCAAAAAAGAAGTGCATCACATACGTGACCCAACTTACTTAGTTTGACGGTTTCACTCAAAATATTATGTATTTTCTTTATTATGTATTTTACATGTGCTTTCGTTTACTCGCGCCCGCAATATTGAAAATTGAAAAAGAGTTTAGTTCGATAAACTGCTTCTGATCCGTCAAAACGTTACTTCCCTAGTCAACGTAAACTAACAGACAATTTGCCGAATAGATTCAACAATAACAGCACACCATGGTTACCATTGTGGTAGAGTACACAGAGAACGCGCAAATAAGAGATCGACAGAGCTGGTAATAAACAATGAGTTCTAGACTCATCCCATCGTTCCGTAAACACCCTTTTTAAAAGTTCAAGGCATAAAAATATCTTCGTTTCATTTCGAGCCCGATCAAAGCAGGCCGATGTTCGCTTGTGCACCCACGTAAATATCCAAAACCATAGAATTGTACTCGCCTGTCATCTCTTTAGGGGGCCCAGTTGTGCGCAAATAACTCTCCCTCTTTCTGTCTCTCGCCGTATCGGCAGAGCGCTATATCGTTACCCACACAATGGTAAGCATACGCGCCGACAACGAAATATTTGCACGACTAAGCTTTTCAAAAAAAGGCAGGACAAAATTGTGAATCCCAGTGTGAAAATTGTAAGAACATTTATCGCAGGAAAGTTGTGGTCCGTACAAGCAGGTTGGGTTGTCTGGTTCCGATCCTGGTCATTTGATGGTATATCTAACGTCAGACAAGCAGTTCTAGATAAGGACTACACAAAAAAATGAACCTATATCAGTTTATGGCAGCATTCATTTACGAAACTATGGGTTCGTTTAGAAATCGCACACTAACACGAGAGGCATTTGATTCAAACCTTCGTCTTACCGATTCCTATAGCCGCAGTTACTGCCGGTTTATTAAAGGCCTTTCAGCTTAGAGAATATGAACTCACGCGCGCGTTTAACATGTGCTACGGTATTCGTTGGCGTTTTGTGTCCGGTCCCAAAGCAAACATAAGAGATGTCGGAACCCCGGTGACTTTCCATCAGTGGACAGTGCCTGAGTTGTAATACAAAATGTAATACGCGATGGCTGTATTATAATAGCAGCTTAACCTAACAAAAGCATATCGATCTCAGCGATACATTAATGAGGACAATTACGATCCCAATAGTGATAGTACGGTCTCATATACGATTCTTACATGACAACTGGTGAGTGAGTGACACACACAAACACACACACACACACATATATATCCATATATATGGCTACACTCATTGATAGCACCCGTATAACAAGAAGTGATTGAATGACATCAATTAGCATTGTTCACTACAATTGTGTATTGTTGATTGCAACTAAAATCGTACGGCTACGAACATTTTAATCTCAATACTCTTTCCTAAGAATATCGACCGACTTTATACACATGTATAGTTATGTACAGTTAAATACGTATGTTGTCTAATATGAAATGATAGTAACATTTGCAACTTTATTTACATCTCATGTCGGGTATGGCCGACAAATACACACTGTTTTGTACGTGGCAGATCTCTAAACAGGTGTGAAATAGATTGGAGCGATGCCGTATAGCTCGGGGTGTACCCTGATGACACAATACGTATTAGCAATCGCCGATAATGAGATCCCATCGGGACTTCGGAGGATTTACGTTAGCCCCGTAACATAATCACGCGATCGGCTAGCCCATATCGACTAGTCCGTGGGTAGATCAGCAGGCAGGCACCGTGAAGCCGTTGTTGCTGCCAAAATGGCGCCGGCTTGATTGATCCACGCAGATACGTCTCGCATGCGTGACTATTTTGTGGACGTGGGGTGCGCGAAAACATTTGAAAGACGCTTAGAGGGTTTCGAAAGTTAGTAAGTTCTCAAAGGCTTCGGTGCAGCTCATCACGTAAATTATTTTAATGCTATGCGCGCAGGTGTATTCTGCACGCCAAAGAACCACAAAGTTTTGGTAAATGATCAGTTTAAAGCCATTGTGAACTTAATCGGGTAGGTTTGAGACGTTCTTAGCTTCTTTGGCGTCTGTCTCATTTGAATGATTTCTTTCCAGCGTCAAAAAATAAATGCCGAGCTCTCCGTATTAATTGTTCTCCATTTTGAGCCAGTTAATCTAATTAATTACTAGTGATTTCTCGACTTGCGTAGGCATTCTTGCTAGTGGAAGCATTTGTACTTTCTAGCTGGGCCCACTAAACAGAAGGCCAATGAGACCGTCATGAACTCGTGACCGAAATGAACAAGTTCTAACCTTCTTGCGATCGTCTCAGACATGGAAGTTGTTCCGTCGAAGTGAAAAACATTGGAGAGTAGTGCCAGCTCTACGGTACGGGTATAGTCGATAAGGTGCATAGGTACGATTCTTCCAGGGCCAGCTTTATGTAGGCTCGTCTTGACTTACCCGAGCCCTAAGCCAGCCACTAAACGGATCCGAACGGCTGGCACGCCAAGGCGTGGCGGTACGTTTGGACCTAAGTGGATCAGGATAACCAGCCTACGATGTAGAGGGAAGAACTGTGTGGACCGCATTTCCACACTGCACTATAATGGCAATCTAATATCCACTCACGTTCGGCCTGGTAGACGAGGCCTCAGGAAATGAACGCGACAGCGCGAAAGTATTAAGTGCCTTCACGCGCACTCAAAGCAGCAGCGCGTTTGCGCACTTCTAGCGCAGTGCAGGCGACGAAAGGAAACCGTCTCATGTCTTTGGTTCTTATTACGTGACGCAGTATTCCGCGGGCAAAGTGCTACGTGCCCGAGTAGGCGCTTTGCAAAGTCGACAGTTTCGAGCCGGCGGCCGAAATCTACTTTTATTCGAGCGCATGACATACGAGTTTATGTACACACAGGGGTGTGCCTTGTGCGCGAAGATCAGGTAGGTTCTCCACAGTAAGTACACGTCGTTGTATCGAGAATGAGAGCATGCGGTCTATTTTTCAACTGCGCATGTTGCTGTTTGCTTGTGTTAGACCGAAACGGAAAAAAGCTCATAAAAAAACCAACCACGGAAAGCTACGCGGATGGTGATAGCGTCTATGTGGAGTTGATACTGAATGGGTGAAGAAGTAAAACTCTGTTCTTAATACGGTTGCAGGTATGCAGGCTGACGCTGATTGGCTTATAGTGGAATGGGGAAGACATCTGGCGGATCCTTTTCGGGGAAGCTGGGTCATTAGGTTGGCGACGTTTTGTTTATGCTGCGGAACTGCCTGTGGAATGTCTACTGCCTGATCAGATGTATGGGTCAACGGCGAATTCTCGTTGCCATCGGTAAGCCAATATATATATATATATATATATATAGGGAAAGCTTCGCATATTCGGATATTTAACCATTACGTTGCCGTTGCTCAACATGAAAGAAAGAAGTGATTTTTCAAAAATGTTGCAACATCGCACTAAAGGCTACGTCACCCGAGTACGCTAGAGGACTGTCCTTGGCCAGCGCCACACAAAGGGCTCAGACCACATGACAGGCGTTCTGCTGGATGATCTGACATAGGGTATACAGAGCGCGCCATTGTGATTCTGATCGGTGCGAGGTTATTACAAATATATGGAACATACCCTTCTAGTGGGGAAACAGATCAGAAAAACAGCATGAAAACGTTCACTCTACTACTAATGTCACGATTTTCACTCGGAAATTTTGTGTTTCTGTAAAGAGTTTCGCTTTTACTCGCGTACACCCTCGCTAAGCGGCAGCGTCATACCTAGTGAAGTCATGATCTGTTCACGCTGCGACAGGTGATGCATAATCATCCCTAATGACCTACACCACGATACGTTTCCCATCGTTAGGTAGTCGGCCACGTTCATATGTGCGTTATCGAATTACCGTTCAGCCTAGCAACGGATTTGTATAGCGCGCTGTGGGTGTAAGGACACAAAGCAACCTACTGGAACGGGGGACGGGAGGTAGTGAGACAGGACAAAAAAGTGTTCGAGTAGAAACGTCCATCACACGAGAAAAAAGGGCGTCGTAGCATGGCCGAACGTCTACGCAGGTACCTACAACTGAAACAGCTATGACAAGCCTGAGCACAATGATCGCAATTGACAAGACACGGCGGCCTTGCCATGGCCGCTTAGCGGGCCGACGGTCTTTTTAAAGGCCGTAGCCATTTGGCTGACACGTCTGCGGTGTTCACGCAATGGAGTCATCGGCGGAGTGCAGTCAGCGACGTTACGACGATCGGGTTTTTTTCGGATCAGGCCTGGCGGGACGAAGAGCTTTCGCCGACAAAGCATGGGCTGGCAATGTCCGCGCCGGTCGGCCAGAAGCCGAAGAAAATTTTCGATAGGTGGGCTGAGACACCGTCGTGTAATGGCTTGAGGTGAACTCCGGGTAAGAACCAAACGGCATACGGGAAGGCGCATAGCCTTGAAAAGACCGGCTCCGTCTGAGTCGCCATGATGTCTCCGGGCAGCCTGAGAAATGCTAAGGTCTCAATGGCGCGACGACGGCGTATAGGTGGCGACAACGAGTACGGCTCGATAGTTCGGTAGTGAGGACCTGTTTTTCAACTTTATAGGGAGGTTGCCAGATGGCCGACAGGGAGAAGTTGGGGGTGTCGTGGGATTGTCTGGGGTAACGGCTAACAAAGATGAATGCCAATCTGAGCAGAGGAGCAAGTCACGAGAACTACGTGATTTGAGCGGGCGTAGGTTCGGAACGCGTTTTCCGTGAGTCGGAATTTTATTTTCACTCTAAAGCACTTTTCTGGAAAGGGGGCAGGAAATCCTCCTTGTAACAGTTTATCATAACGGTGCGGTATGCGCAACCCAAGCGCACTGTCGAGTGATAGGATTCTTTCTGTGATTGGTCGGCCACGAAGGATGACATTTGCTATGCACGGCGGGCATACAGCGAAGTTAGTCCGAATTCATGATCCTCCCGGCCGGGGCTAAGGAGGAGGTACTACGTCGTGCGGTGAATTAAGCCGACTGCTCCTGTGCGCCGGCTTTGTCCGTTGCGTACTCCTGTTCAATCCGTTTTCCTGAACGCGTTCAGGGGCGTTGCGCCTCGACAGTCTTGCTACTCGGTTTCAGCGTTCGGCTGCTACGCATTTATTTCTTATGGAAGCCGCATTTCGAACAGCGAACGCTAGTCTTGTGTATTTGTAGTCGGAAGAATTCCTGCTGGATTAACGCAATGCGGCAATTTTTTTAGTGTCGTTTCCGCTACCATCAGGCGGTGTTGCTTCGTTGGCTAGTGAAAAACGACCCAGATCGTACTTGGATACTGTTCCTATGAATGATGCTTGGTCAATATGTTTGCATAGAATTGAATGGATTCCTTTTGAGCTTAGCGCGTGTTTTCGTACGCCATTGTGATTCATTGTTGACGTTCAGAGGTCAGAGCCAGTTGTAGGGAGCCCGCTATTAGTAATAGTTGATATCGTGCGATTCTTCAGTGACGCTTACGCATCGTTCGCTTAGGCAATTCGACATCCGACCTTTTCATCCTATGCTTGTCCATAGTGAGGTAATCGATTTTGGCTGGCCATTAGCACCGTGACGTTTACAACCGCTCCAGCGCCGATAGGGTGTGGACATTTTTCCGGTCGGGTTCTTCGTATTACATGAATGTACATGCGATGCAGAGTACAACTCTGCATACGATATTCATCGACACCTCGAAGCACACACGTGCATACAGAACGAAGTTTTGGACAACAACAACAACAACACCGACAACGGCGACGATGACAAACACTCTGCAGTGACCTCTGGGTTGTTACGTGTACAACTGAACAGTAATGGACTTGCGACGGCGCCGCTTAGGAAGTCGACAACTACTATACTCTCACATGTGTTTTTTCTGATAAATTGTGCTGTTTCGCGAGTGTCTTGCAGTGGCCTGATGATGACAATGCGTATGCGTGACGGGACGGTGCTGCTGTACGGCTGGTGATAGCACTTATACGAGTGCTAAACCATCTTTAACGCTAATACCATGAGCGGGGCCGCTAAACGGATGCTCAACGTCACGAATGGGGCAGCACCAGCGACAATAATGACCGCCAATAACCAGATGACATCGGCTAGGCAATTGTCTGCTTCGGCGTGCCTGAATTTCGCTGCGATACGTGACTGCTGGAGAAATCATTGTTGAAGTTGGTCATACCTCGTTGTAGGTATTGGTTGACCCGTTTGCTGTATATATATATACATGTGCAATTCAATGACAAAGTTACATGTCAGGCCCGGTGGCCTCTGGGGTGCATTTGGGTGCGCTTTGAGGCGAGCGGAAGACACGTAGGTGGATGGATGCACGGGTTCAATTCCTGTCGTTATACATTTGCACTTATATAAGGTGGTCCGTCTTCGAGGTAATGCAAAAAGCGTTAACATGCACGTTCAAGTGCTGGCTAATGGTCAGCCGTGAAAATGTCTAAGGTTGTATTCTGTCGAGGTTAGCTTTGCGGACTAAGTGAAATCGTTTTTAAGATCGGTATTGTTTACAGAACGCTTTGCAAGGGTATAGGATGTTTAAATGCGTGGTGACAAGCCTGGACTGATAACGTAGTATTTAGTTGTACTGACTGCTTCTCTTTAAGTGTGACAAATACATGAATAAATGAGAATACATGGGTAAATTTATTGTCCGAAGTTCGTTTGTCGGTAAGAAACTCACTAAAATCTGCTCCATGTTATTAAATGCGTATGCTCTCATTGTTAGTTCCGTCCGTCTCGTTGTTATTTGCAGCTGTTGATTATGAATGACCACTGAACATACAATAACAGTGTCTAGCAAAAGCTCCGCTGACTGGGGCCAATCGCAGACACTGCGAATCAACCCCAATAATGTCATATATTGATCGGCCGCAGGCTGGAGTTTATTTAGGGAACGCCTAAGTGACTTTTCTCACCCTGTAGCTTTATTGCTTTCAAAAGAGCTGATAGTAGATGTAAGTTCATCGATCCGAATGAGAAATTCTTGTTGATTGAGTCCAATGTAGCTAATAGGTTGGACATGGTTGGCCAACTGACAATACTGTGGTGGAAATGCTGACTTGAGGTGTTTGATTCGGGTGATAAAGAATTCGATATAGCCAACACCGTCCGGCTGAATGTGGCGAAACACAGACAAGACACTGCCACTGTTTTACATCGATTAATATTATAGACACACACATTCACACACATACACACATCTTAGACGATCTAAAGCTATACAATGGCGACCACCAGAAAATTTGTGACCGTGATCATTGTAATATGTTTGCCGTGTCAAACGACCGGTAAACTAACGACAAACGCCGTTTTGCTTGTCACGAATTCAATATCAGCGTCTAATCTCATGTTTACTATAGAAAAAGCGTAAAGTTGTGCGTAACTATCTGTCGAAGTAACGCATATCGTTATGAGCTATGTTCGAAATGTCATTTCGCATTCGTAAAAGTTGCACCGCGATTCATCTCTTACGTGCCAATGAAACAAGTTCGTCGGCGAGACGAAAAAACAAAATGCGAAAAATTGATACCGGCTTCAGTTTCCTTTAGCGTGAACCTCATGATAGCTAAACAATTGAACGAACTACGCTCTAGCAGAGATCAGTTTTAGGCAATCGTCCCACTACGCTCTCATCTGGTCGTGAGAGCTATCAAAATTCTCCCCGTGCGAACGTCAACACGAAGCGGTGGGATGAGGATACGCTGAACGCGTGCGCAAGAGAAAACCGGCTAGTTTAAGAAAGTTGACGGAATTATTAGGAAAAGCTGGGTCAAGGAAAGGCATATAAAAGCCGTTGTACTTTAAAACGAGTGTCAATTATTGTTCAGCCCAGACGAACCCCCGCCGGACAAATGGCCAACAGGTGAGACGCCCGGGATTATCATTCTGGCATCCGTTACAATGCCGACGTTTTCCGCTAGTAAATTAAGGCACAACGGCTCGGACGCTCCGTAATCATCTACAATATAAAAAGGCGGCCTGTAGAATGTCCTGTAATGTATGAGACATGTGGGTGCAGGTGTGTTTGCACAGGGCGAGCAGCTGAAGACTGAAAATCACTTAGTGACTGCGGGTAATCAATTCATCGACATATATCTGTTGTCTATTCGTGCAAATCATAATATCGCTGCTTTTTATCCATTGTATTATATAATTTCTATATAGTCTATTCAATATATACTAGCTATGCTTGTTATAACACTGAAGACATTGACAATGGAGTCGCCAATTCCGCACGCTGTTCCATTGTCTCAAATATATTGGCACAAACATATTGACAGAACTCTCACCATCCTGAGAACGACTACAGGAGACCCCGAAACGGATGATGTATGCTAAGCGATTGTTAGTCTGCCTGCCGATAATCTCTCCCAGGCGAAAAATGGCGGCCACAACGCTTACACCGTGATTCGCAGCACAAGAGAACGACAATATACGAAGGTCATTTTCTCTGGC
Source organism: Tropilaelaps mercedesae (assembly GCA_002081605.1). Lineage (NCBI taxonomy): Eukaryota > Metazoa > Arthropoda > Arachnida > Mesostigmata > Laelapidae > Tropilaelaps > Tropilaelaps mercedesae. Next base: position 29,777 of record MNPL01018462.1, read on the forward strand.
GAACAGAACGTCAATGAGGGAGCTAACAACCATGTAAATAATTTCTTCATGGTTTGCACCTTCGTGAAGAAGCACAGTGACCTTTCTGAAGCCACCGACGTGTTTTTCTTCTACAATAAGGGCATTTTGAGCGTTGACCCCAACGTTGTCGATATAATTTCTGTTGTTAATGATAAAGAAAATGAAGCAACAGACGTCATTACATCTGCATCAAAAGGTATCTATAATACTGTCATATGAAAAATACGTTGGCCGATGCGGTAGCGAGAGCAGCAACAGCAGCAATTCGAGCGTTAAGACGAAAAATAGTTATTGGTAGGTAAATAATGTATTTATCGTGTTATAATGCCGCCTGTGATCGCTACATGATAACAGCAATTCTTTGAGAGAAGCTCAAAGAACGTTCAAGTTTTTATTGATGAAAGAACAAGTCACTTGAAAAGAGAATTGATTGTCGTTCTTCTCCGTAGGCAGAAACTCACGCCAAACATACCGAGACTTACACGTTTGCATGATTCTTTTTAACCATCATAATAATACTAATAAAAACTGTTATTACCATAATTGCTAATTATTCCAAACATTATTTACTCGATGAAGTCTTGGTTTTCTTTGCAGAAAATTGCTTGTTGGGTAAGTACAAGTCTAGAACAACGACAAATATTCTGCACCGACGAAAGCGAAGCAATATTGATGTCTAGAAGGTGATAAATTGATACCGAGTGAGGAGATGCTAAAAAAGAACGGACGTTCTAGTATGAATATCTTCTCAATAAATATCGACAAACATAGCGGATACGAATAATGCTTGGTTTAACACACAAAGCAAACTCGTGAGAAGATTGATGACAAGTTGTGTCGTTACAAGTTATGAAATTCTGTTGAATTCTGTGAATTCTATGAAATTCTGATGTTCACAATAACAGTGAGACTACACGGCTAACGTAAAAACAATAATAATAATAATGATAATAATAATAAGGACAGTATAATAACAAAAACAAGACAAATGACCATTAACGAAAACCGTCATTTAATTAAATACATGTATGATATAGTAACATGATAATGGCATTAGTGTTAGGAATACTAGATAATGGAGCAAACCAATCCGAATGTGTTTTGACGGTTTCCTTTGTGTACGATATTAGCTTATGACATATGACACAGTGTAACATATGCAGTCTCCTTGGTGGCTGAACAGAAAACGAACTTTGGATATCGATTTTTATTTCATTATAAACCGCTTTTCTATTGAAGGATATAAATAATACGGGTGAGTGAAGCGGCCACCGCTGATGGCCCCTTCGGGAGATAAAATATGAAACGACAACAGAGTAGGGCATTGCCAGACGACTAAACACCGAACTGTTGAGGTACTTCTTGATTTTGATGATAATGAAGGTACGGTAAGGATTGAAGGGTGACCAATGTGAGAGTTTTGTTGTCGTTGTTATTGCCTCTGGGACCACTGGTGAAAGCAGTTGTCTCCCCTTGCCAGCTTTTGTAGCGTCGACCCGACAACAGCGGTGCTAGTTACCAGCCATAATCTGGTGCTTGGCAGTGCATTTGTCCATTAGCAGTGCAGGCCTTTGACTGTGCCGGTGTGTGAAGCGCCTAATCGCTTTCCGTAAGAAAAAACGCTTTACATGGGCTAAAAACGACTCGAGGTCGACAAGTCAAAGGGAAACGAGATGTGCGAGAGACCCAGAGCGGAAAGGGTTTCCAGGAGAACCTAGAAATGCTGTGCAAAACAAAGAAATGCAGAAAGTGCAAGCGCGAAAGATTTGCGTCTGTCTAACAGGTGCAAATTTTCACTGGTACACAAAGCCGCAGAGACATGCCAGAGTTTTATCTACGCCGATATAGTAACGAGATTCAAGTCGACCAGAAACGCTCATGCGGATCACGATGCAGAGGTCGCATGCGACACACATCTGAGAGATTAACCTAATTTGCACACGCTAAAATCATTTTAGCAAATAGAACGAAGCGGACTGGCAGGTAAAGTATGAATTGCGATCGCAGGAAAATTGTTTTTTTTTTTGCCAGAGTTCGTTCTGTGGAGAGGAACAATAGAGATAGGAAAAAGAGATAGAATATCGTCCGGTCGTGCAGTGAGATGAGGGCAGGAATGTTCTGAAAATATTATCTGATGACTACTCTCATCTCGAGGTATCGACAGACGGGGATGGAACAGACCGTCAACGATCAATGTAATGCCTAGATCGGGAGGGGTGTCCAATATAATGGTCGCAACGAATATGATCAGAACATTGCCATCCATATATATAAACGTATGGAAGAGCAAGACGTCAAGGTCACACAATGCCACTTGTTTCCCAGTCGATACTCTGTACATCCATGGGAGATATCATAATGAATAGCATAATAACTATGCAAATTTGTTACCAACGATGTTATTAACCTTACTAGTAATTGTGTCATATATAATGATCATTATAGAAGCACATCTATATATATATATATATATATATATATATATATATATA
>MNPL01018464.1:12708-25629 GCA_002081605.1 Tropilaelaps mercedesae
AGCTCAAAGGAAAAAGGCGCCAAAAGCGCAGGCTCTTTGAAGACGAGTGACAAGGCCCCAGCGGACTCCAGCCCATCGGACCATCGGACCTCGTCAAAAGTGGTCAGTAATTAATTGTCTACCTGCTCCGCATCTGCACACGGATGTTGTTCGGCACAAATGGTCCGGCTGCCAGAGTGAGGCGACGAACCGGTCTCTTCATCCTCGGATTTCAGGGTGGCCTTATTGTTTGGTGTCTTTCTGTTGATATTTGTACGTTCTATTGAGGTCGTGTGTCGCGTTGGGGTTTAGTTCCTAAAGGTTTGCTTCTTTGAGAAACACTTGACCAACGGCTTGGTGCTACACGCCAGTGTAGCTGCGGTCTCCGATTTAGCATGGACGTACCTATTTTGTGCGCGAAGATTAGATCGAGGAGAACGCGCATAGCATTGCGCCTTGAAGCTAATGAGTTAATCAGCCTTTATCAACCTATTAGTTATGAAAGGTGGGCAGTTCACAAGCTCTATGCCTTAAACGACGTTACTGGCGGATTCACATTCAGCGTTGCTCGTTTCGTCTGGCTAGCCAAAATCTGCGCGTATTATCCAAGTGCCCTTAAAAATGCGAGAAGATCGTCATCCTATTCAGCTGGCCGTCGGACTATCGTAGCGGGTCGAATAGACCCGGCCGTTTACGCTGGGTCAACCGCATTTCTATAGAAAACGCCAGCAATGACTTTTATCTCCAGCTCCAACCAGCCCACAAACGTCCCTATCCAGAGGGAGGCACCTTAGTGGTACTCTCAACGTCGCCTTTTATTGATACTTTGTACCAAACTGTTGACAATACAGACACGCACAATGGCATCGAACGTTGACAGCGCGCGAATATCGACTCGTGGCAGCGTCTGTACGACCGAATGCAATTCCGTCCGTCTTATGTAGCTAACGTCTCCGATTGTACGTCTTGGCCAAGACTGCTCAGTGAATTCGTTTTGAGTAAAGGAACTTTTTCTATGCATGTAAGCGTGCACTTATCGTGCATAGCAGTGCATACGGCCTGTATATCGCTACATATCGTTGGGTCTACGGTGGGCGTTCGATGCGTCAATTCCTGTATGCGCAACGGAGGTTTTTTCTCCACGTTAATCCCGATGTATAAACGGCCGTCGTGCTAGCGAGAAAGCTTCACAGGTCAGATACCGTGTCGCGCAAATGTACAATTCATATCGTTAGTTCTAATTCGATTAGTTTGAAGGTCATTCGAATATGGCAATCTTCATCGTAAACGTCGAAGATACTACGCTATCTTTGTTTGCCGTTATTTTCGCGGTCGACGCAATTGTTTAATCCGTCTGGAAGGGTGTGTGTGTGCTCCGGACGTTCCCTACTCAGCTTCCATACTCCGGCTTTTTGCCGACAAATTCCCTAAATTGGGGACGTTTCCGTGCTCCATTCTTCAGCAAACGACTGTTAGACGACACCGGCTGAACTGGGCTGAAAAAAAGAAACTCTAGAACTCGTTTCCTCGGGTAGAACGACCTCAAAATCGATCTCTTGTATTTGCGGAGTCTTTTCTTTACGAGCGCTTTCTTTAGCTAGGCCACATAACCCAAAACGAATAGCATTTGATCTGCCATCGACGTGTAGCTATTTTCGGTACATTTGTCAACGACACGTATTGCGTGTTTACAGTCGATCAAGGAAGAGGATGTCTGCCTGCAGAAGACAATCCTGCAGAAGGATGCAGCCATGCTGTTCCTTCAGGAGTCAACACCCAATGGCTCTCCAACAACAGTGGTAAGGACGTAGGGAACGCGATTACAAAAGCAGCCGTATATGCCAGTCGGTACCAGCTGTTCTCATTTTGTTTGCACTTCACGTACAAGCACTAGACTACTGGCAATGTCGTAAGATCGCCATGAACTTCTGTCGAGTCTTCCTTCTCGATAACCCATAAGGATCTCAAGATACGGCCCTGATACTGCAATTTCCTATCCGGTTCTTATACGTTTACTTCACAACACAGCCTCATATGCGGAATCATGGAAAAATAGGCCATTTCTTGATATCTCCATTGGATGCTTAAGGCAGGTGTGGCCGCCTCCATCAGTTCCTTCCACCAACGCAAACAAAGAGTCACAGGCAACTTCCTTTCATATCTGCCCCACTAGTTTCTACCCGATTCACCGGTAACTTAAAAATACTGTCCAGCTAGCTCATGTACGCCATCTGCAGGTGGCTATCCACTGCCTAGACCGTGTTAACATTCAATGACTGTTTGCACTCGTTGATCTCTGATTGCTCGTCGGATAAACAGCATCAGACGCAGCCGGTCGCGGAACTTCAAGAGGATGCCATTCTCGCTGACGTGGCTAATGCAAGCTCCACCGCCGTCCTCGGACCGGTAGAACTTGAAGCCTGCTTCCTCTATCAGCTGCCACACAACTTTGTTGCCGCAACACTTCCCCATGGACACAGGGTAGGCGAGTCAGCTGTAATGTTTCAATCGATGTTTAGATCTAGAGCGTCGTTCGTCTGTGTTCGGTTCGTTTGCTAACTGTTAAATGTTGCGTTGTGATTAGGCGTTTGTACCTTATGTAGCAGTGTTTTAAGTGTATTTGAACTGTTTACTTTGGTACTTTATAATCATATGTAAATAGGTGACTCTTTTTCTTTAAAAAAGTCGCCTTTATTAACAATGTAGAGCTAAAGATCATAGGTAACTTGCGGGAATTGTTGACATCATGCGAATAACACGGAAAAATAGATCCTTTGGCCTTTTCCATCAACTTTATCGAACATCGAAGGCTAATGTCATCCCGTTTTTACGCCCTCGTTCCGTAAAGGCTCATACTTGGATAGTTTGTCTATTATTATTATTGTACTATTATTATTATTGTTAGTATCATTATTTAGTCACTTTCATCGTCATCATAACAAACCCATTTCAATTCAGCGACAGGTATCACTGTTTCGTTCTCGAGAAATTGTCGATTGCTCTAGCACACGACGTAGGAGTCCAAACTCCCGAGCGTAGGGGTCGCTTTTGTCTGGAGTCATTTTTCTATCTGCTAATTTTCTTTGACTCCGCATCAGGGAAGTGTGAGCGGCCGGTCGCTAGCCGTCGTCGACGGAGTCCGGAAATTGGGCCCAACCGACACCGAGGGTCCTGCGTTGGGACCTTCGGTCTGCCATCTGCCGAACGTCGTTCCTTTAGCAGCTCTCGGCCAGAACTCGGCCGGCCCCGCGTCGCAGCTCAACCCAGGCCAAGGCCAAGGGCCTTCAATGCCTCTGTCGTCGCCCACACTTCAGCTATCTCGCAGCCATCAGGCCGGCACCACAATTCTGTCCCAGCCGGACGTGGCTGTTACGTCAACAACGCAATCTGTCACAGCCACGATGACGCTGGCAAGGTCAGTCTAGCCGGGGTTCGTTAGCGGGATGCGTCAGCACTCTACCTCCTTATTCGCTTCCGTGGGCAACGTTGAAGCATCGTTTCGCGCATGCGAAACGCCTTGAGGCGAACGCGCGTGCATTTGGACGGTAAACTGTCGGCGGGTGCGGGGCTCATAAAGCTCTCCTAAACGTATGTAAATATTCGGGGAGCAAAGTGTGGAATAAGGATGGGACAGGACGGAAATTTAGAGAGTGCCGGCGCACCGTCTGTTCCGCGGCAGGTGTAATGCAATGGAGTTTCATTCCTACTGGCAGACGCTTTCGGTTACGTGTAGTCGTGGCTAGCCGTTTAGTTGGAGTCGAGCGTAGGTCGCTTGCCGTCTGACCTGGCCACGAATATCATCCTATTTTCGGTACGACGTCGAGTGTCGGCACGCAGGGCCTGCGAGTAACCTTCACTGTGGAGGTAGCATTCGTTTTTCGTCCGGCCAACCTGAGCTGGTGTATCAATGAGAATAGAACTGAGGCCACAGGAGCCTGTGTAAAAGTAGGACGGGAGAGGCTGGAAGAGAGTCGTGCTGCGGCATCTGGCTGTTTGATGTTTACCTAGTTCAAGGGGAACAAACGCAATTTGCGAGGAGATCTGTACTTTGCGACTCTTAGCATCTATTAAGCGCGCCTTGCTGTTGTCTTGTGCGTTTTAGGCATGCGATAAATCATCAGTTCGAGACGCATCAACAACCTACCTTGAAAGAATCGTAAGTTCCGAAAGAACCCCCAGACCCAGGCTTTCGAAAGAACATACGCCTACCGCCTATAGGTAATACGGCGTTCCACGGAAGTCTCACACAGCAGATCTTCTTCCAGAGGAAAAGTTAGAAATCTACTTAAGACGCGATCGCCACTGTTGTAACAGACGAAACTCTACCAGTGTCCCTGTTTCACTGCGACATGCGGAGTTGCCTACACCGTTGACTGACTGTGACAACAATACCCTTACAAAAAGGTTTTCCTTAAAACAACGCCTGCCATAGAAAACTTCGTTCGTACATGCCAATCCGGACCAACAGAACACAAGTAACGAAACGTATGCTGTGCAAAGGCACGAAGCTTCCACTAGTCTCAGTGCGTAGGTAACTCATCCGGGGAAGCTATCAGGAGCTCATTGGTCCTCTAGTGTTGACCCTCCTATACTTTTAGCACTCTTTAAAATTAGGTTTCTCCGAGGAATTGTTCTTCACGCCCATGGCAAAAGGAGGTTGGTTTGTTACCGCTTCAATGGAGGTAAAGAGCACACATTCTGTTGACATTATTGAGCAGTTCCTGTGGTCGGATCTTCATCTAGTGATTGCGTTTTTTAGCTGAGGCCCCGCTTTCACCCGAAAACAGGAGGAACACCTTATCGACCTTACCAGCGAGGGCTTCTGGCGTATTTACTGCAATAGGTTTGGACAGTGGAATTAAATCAAAACCCAAGTCAGGAAAAAACCTCTGAAATTCGACCCGTGGATCCTCTGCGGCTACGCAAATCGAAAGGTTACCACATTTGAGAATTAGCCAACGATGTTCCAACGCCTGTAGGCTGTGCAAAGCCTAGTGCACAAACGTTCTGCAACTGTTAGCCAAGTTAGTCAAGTTAGGCCGCGTGAGCCCTGTTTATGCTTCGAGGTCGACGAAACGAAAAACCAACGATGAAACCGTCGTGCTAACTTTACCTTCCGTGTTTCAGGGGAGGCCGGTCATCGTTCAAGGGCGGAGAAGAAACCACTGTGTAACTGTGTTGTACATACAAAAAAAATGAATATAGATAAAGGCAGTATGCGTGAGGGGAAACACTGGGCGGAAGGAAGAAAACCGACAAGAAAAGAGGACTATGCTGAGATATGTGAAATCATAGAGGTCATAACCCGTCGCATTGTCAGATGATGGCGTAGCCAGCTAAGTTACAGTGGAACGAGATGACGTGATATGCTCGTCATTTATCTTGAATATAAACGTTTCATATACGAATATCGTACGATGTCGTTATTCGTTGTTTGCTTATTTATATATGTAGTGCACGGCTCGACCTAGATGACTATATGCAGAGTGTTCCGATAGTGATAGAATTTTTTAGATTTTTATGAAAATTATGTTTGTTGGAACGTTAACATACGCTGTTTGCAACATACTTAACCTTAATTGGAATCATCATGCGTAGTTGTATTTTTTACAATATTTTTAAGTTTATATAAACGCAAGGCTGTATTGATGCTTCACTTGGGCTAGTTTCAGAATAACACTCGCGAGGGTGGGAATATGTGTGGGAAGTTCCATTACGAAGGCCAAGAACTTGCTGAATGTTTGTAAAAAAATAAAAGTCCGCATTCTTTGAAGTTATTTAGATCTCCTTTACGAATTTGGACGTGAACCACGAGTGATTTGATACTGTCCTTCTTCTTGAGTCACTTTTAATCTCAAGAGAGGGGCAAGTAAACAATTAAAGAAAACCGCGGAAACTAATAGTAAGCTATTATGCTACGTTGCACTCCCAAAATCTATAATAGGACGGATATGAGAGGTGACCGATTTCTAAGGTCGCAGAAACCGCCCCTGTATGGCACGCACATGCTCATGTATGAAGCTAAAGCAAGCCCTCAGTTTTATTAAAAAGTTCAGCTGGAACACAGGTCCCCAGCGCAGATCCGTCCCGAGTGCTATCTTCGTGCTATGCCGCCCAGCTGCCATGATAAGAACCCTTCTAGTGCCGCCTGGACATCACGCGGACCTAGCAGAAACTCGATATCTTAGCGTTATTTTTCGGAAGCAAGGATACGCTGATCGATATGAAGTTGCATTTACTACGTGCCGAAGCGGGAGCACGTTCATACTGGCTAATCACAGCTGGGAGCCAACTAAAGGAAATTCCCTGACGTTTGCAGCTGGGCACACCAGCGACGCGGCATCGTTGTCGAACTGCCCTTCAAAGCACGGACTTTTCCTGGCTCCATATTCCTTGTCTATCTTTCCGAACCGTATATTTATCTATGTCAGAGTTCAAATACCCTGTCCATGAACGGGCCTGTTTCCCCTTGATGATGAAAGAGATACGTATGTATATGGACTCATGGGTCACGGTGACCGACGACACACAAACGGGTTACGGCAATCTCTGTCGTTCAAGGCGAGGCGCCCGCGCCTAACAGTGGATACGCCTCGTCTAGGCGTAGGGCACCGCCTCCTTATAGGGTTTCCCTGTTCCCGACAGCTGATTTGCTTTAGTTGTTCTAGTCATATTGCTTAGTCATTCGTTATTCCTCTGCCATACCTTTCGTACAGTGGCCCACCTCTGCCCATTTAGATCTCGGCCTTCGATGACAAGGTGAGTCTAGCGGTTCGTGTTGTGGATGCGCCCGATGGGAGCCGAGTTGCCATCTGATATTGAATCCCTGTAGACGTGTCGCGTCATACGAGAGTCGATCGTAGCATAAAGGATCACCTCGACATCGCCGGAGTACCCGATCACCGTCTGGGTGGTTTCCATAGACGAATTGTGATAGATATCCAATCAGCACATTCGACTCAGACCACTACGAAAGAAATAGAGGGATAGAGATAGTGCGAGCGAGCAAAAGAGGAAGAGAAGAAATAGAGACAAGTCAGCTTCTTTCTTCGGGTACGACCAGCAGACGAGAACCTTGCCAACGCGGCCGCATGGTGGATGTCCTCCCTTACAGAATTCGCATTATGCAGTACGATCACGTTGGCCTTCGTTGGCCGCGCGAACAGAGATTGAGATGGGCGAAAGTAGGTCTAGCAGGTTGGACAAGCCTGACCGAATCGTCTGAAGCGCTCTCAGCCGCACAGGTCTTGAAAAGTTCTTCCAGGAGAGGAAGAGACCTTGCTTGGCCACCGCAGTGAGCAGAAGGCGGGTGTCGTAAGATGAAACTTCAACACCATCCTATTGAACGAATTCTTCCACTTGATAAAAGCGAAACCGAGCCATTCTGGCGCCTGGATCTCATAAAGACCGACTCTTGTCGGTGATGCTTTTTCCGATGCCCCGCCGTCTTGGTGGCTGCGGTCAAGCGGAAGCGAAGGCATCACCGAACCTCGTCCGGCGCCGTAGCATCAAATGATGAATCTGTTATGAGATGAGCGTGACAAATTTTTCTACACATAGTCAACAGATCTTTATTTTGCCAAGGATCCCGTATAACCATAGAGGAGCGACGCTGTCTTAAAAGTTTTTTAGAGGTCGGTGGGTTGAGAATTAATGGCTAAGCTGATTACGAAGTTTCAGAAGGGCTGCGGTGGAGATTACTTAGTCATTAAGCGATGTACACGAATAATTGGTCATTTTGGATCTGCTCCGGTTACCGGTGCTGTTCTATGTGCTTGGTGCGTTTTCGGTGTGGATAGTTTGCGACTATAATTTTATACAATATATAATATTTACAATTTATAATAATTGCGTATAATTTAAATTTGGCTGAGTGTGCCGACTCAAGTGTTGCTCCTGCAGGAGTTAAGGCGTATTAAAATTATTTACTATTCGGTCAGTCGTTTGACTCATTTGAAGGATAGAAGGATATAAAGATGTCTAAACTGTGTGCCCGGAGAACTCACCACGTGGTGCGTATGCCTATTGATTTACTTAAATCGGGAGATGACTTGGTGCTTTTCTCAAGAAATCAATTTTTCAAGACTTCCTCTCAACGAGCGAAAACCTAGGTAAAACTTGCGCTAGGCCCGGAGACAGATCAAGCTCGGTGGCTTAGCACATTTGCATGCGCCTTGCGACCGGAGGAGACACGTAGGTGCCCGGGTTCGATCCTCGCCGTTGTACATTTACATTTATATGGAATGGTCTTACGAAGTAATGCAGAAAGCGCTACCGTAGACGTTAAATGTTGGCTGATGGTCAGCCCAAAAAATAGATAGGCTAGGTTTCTACACATCCCCGTTTATCTACAGAATCCGGGGGACCAATAAAAATCATTACTCAACGGTCACACAAATTTTCGTCGGCGACCTCAGCGTGTGGAGGACAATTGGGCAAACGTCTATGCACTAAGGTGATTGTATGCTGATGCATGTTGACCCATAGGTACGCCAGGAAGTTTTACATACGGAAAACCAACTTGGTCGATTTTAGCTTTAGAAATTAAAACGCGCATAGAATACATTTCTTATTTCGGTACAGTTGTGGTAATCGTTCGCCCCTGTAGGTCTCTTGATATATATGGAAATTTATATATTGGTCTTCCATAGAACTTACTAGACAGGGACGAGCCCATGTATTACAGCAAATTTCACTGAATGATATTGTTCTATCGAACATTCAATCATTATTTGGCATTAAATTATGCGTAATTAGTTGTGCTTACAGTAGCTTCATAGTTGGTCAGGTTGATTGAGCTCACAGTGAGAAGGAATCCAGAGCCACCTTTGTGAAATTACGACCGACTTCTGCATAACACGTGTGTCCGTCGACGAATTTATCTGAAAATGGACCAAGTTCAATGAATGTGAGGGTCGCCAAGGCTCTTAACGCTTTTGGTGCTTGAGCGGCTGCGCCCATCATCCAAGCAGCAAACGCGGACGCTGTGCAGCCGGACTATCAGAAGAGAAACGCCGAATTTCAAAGTAAAATCAGAAAGCAAGCCCTCGACACAGCGTGAGGTTCGAGGATAATTCAAAACGACACGGGACAACGTCCACTGAGTTAGAAGGTTGCAGCACCGTTAAGCTGACAGGAAAAGAAGTTGTGAGAAAGCTTATGTTACTGAACTTCAAAACTAGATTCTTTGGGTACCTTCTCCGCCCTGAGTACGAAACCGCTTGGCACCCTAAGCACACTGAGGTTTTGCACACATAGACAATGCGTTTAACCGTCGATTTGCTGCCGGCTAGTTAGGCCAGCTATCCAGGCCAGCCCTTTGACGTTTTGCATAATTCTGCAGCAACTTTGTTAGATTGACTAATCCTTCCAAATAGACTAATGAACGGTATAGTCACTGCGTCAGGATTCTATGTGGGTGTACGCATCTATATACACAGCGGGGTAGGCCGTTTCCTATTGCATAGAACATAAAGCACTTGACTTAAGGGAAAGAGCGAAAAAAGCGGACAAGAAAAATAGTAGCACAGAACAATCATGATGAACTTCTCTGAGTTCGGTGTGAGGTCGAGCCTATTGGAGCCCTTTCAAGTGACTCGTTTTATGATGATAAGGTAACCGCACCTCCTTACCGCCTAGCCTAGCCCACTTCTATTCGAAATTACGCCGGTGTAGGAATGACCACAACAGCCGACAAAGTATCAGATTTCAAGGCGATGTTTCGTTCGTACTCTATCGACGTATAGCGATTCGTTGAGCCTTGCGTACTACTCGTTTCTTCTACTACAACTAAACACTGGTACACGCATACAGTGCACTCGCTTTGACGGAGTAACCTAAGCAAATGAATAAAGCAGCACACACGGACGATCGGCAGGATTAATGTGAATCAGATTAACCCAGTTTAGGTTTTCGCATGCATCCCGCACCATCTGCTGGCTTGAGAAAGTTCTTCTCGTCTCGCAAGTGAATTCCGAATATTCTTACACCACTGAGCGGGTGTCGAGGTTCGTTTATTTTTGAAACAATAGAAGTTCTTGTTTCAGCTGCTGTCAGATCACGTCTAGAAGCGGTGGACACACCACAGAGACATTTTTTGGAAAAACGTAAAATTCTTTTATCATCCACCCCCATTGGTCGTTGTTCCAGCCGTCCTGTCGAGCGTTCCCGCGCTTTTCCACTGAGTGATCAGCTCTCAACACTCACAAGTGCACGTTCTGCAACTTTGCTGAAGGCGGGCGGTGCTTTCTAAACTGACTTTACTTATGTCCCCCTTTTCGACTTCGCCCGCCCCGTGCCGCGCTTCCAGCGCTCCGAAGTCTCGTTTCCGATAGACTTCGGGAGGCCCTTGCAGCCGACGTGTTTCTCAAAGCGGGAGACTTCGTCCGCCCGGCCGCTTGCGCGTCGCCATCGAAATCATCCATCCGAAGAACGAACTCGCGTTTACGGAGCTCGTCATCTCCGTGCGCACTTCCCAAACCCATACGCCGGCCGCTCTTCGGCCGCTGCGGGGCCTAATGAATGCAGGCGGCTGGGCACCCCAAACCGCGTCGAGAGCGTCGCACAACAACTGCGGCTCCAATAGCCCGGAGGCGATCGGATACCGGCCCTAGACTTCGGACTGGGTGACGACAGACGTTCGGACACTGCGGGGGTCTTGTTCACAGAGAAGGTTGCGGGTCTGAAAGGCTCGTGGGGCTCCCGAGCGCCGTAGGCGAAGCGGCTGATGATGAGGAGAATCCCGTAAAAGCACGCGGCACGCACAGGTCCGCACGCAGCCCTAGGGAAGTATGCACGCGCAGCTTGAGAAATGCTGCTAATGCATACTTCCCTAGGGCTTCCATTCAAAGATTGTGCATTTAAACGCGCATGTGTTTCCAATGAATATGCTTACTAGACCGGTGCTGATTTGACATCTTTTGAGTTTGATGGCTCGACCAAATGAACAGAACCAATCTTTGAGTCTTTAAGATTCGAGAAGGCCTCTTAATTTCGTAGGATACCGTTATTGTGACGAATGTTGGATCGCTGTCGAATTAAAGTACAACCTCGTCTGCCAAGGAAGCAATATTACTTTTAAAATTACCAGCTAATCATGGATCTGTCGATTCCCAGCGCCACAAATCCTCCGCAGATTCCTGCATGTCGAGTGGATGTTCATGACTCTCGGAAGAAAAAAATAGCGTTTAACTGGCCAACAACAAGGGAAATGTGTATACGTCCATATTTTTTTCCATTTCACCCTAGTGACGCATCCTCTCACCTGATCTCCATGTAAAAAAAGTGTTGTCCCGATTACTGACTAGCTTTTTTCTTAGTATTATATATTCATTCGGGCAGATTGACATCTGCGCAGGCAACCGCGTGATGTCTGACGCTACCGTAGCCGGTGCCCTCATTGTTCATAGCCATATTTCGTTTTCCATGCTGGAATCTCTAACAAGCCCACACGCCCGCGTCTAAATAAGTTCGCCACAATCCATGCAAAGTCCAACATTTGTTTACAACAGAAATCTTCTAACCGACGGTAGAACGCCGCAGGGACGAACCAACCAGGGATGACGCAGCCAACCACCCGTATGCCGAATGAACACGTCGTCGGCATAGGCAGAAGGAATGCATTCCCCTTTCAATTTCCAAAGGTTTCTCGCGCTGCGGAACCCGGTGTACTCTTGACACGGTCTGAGATAGAAGTTCCTCAGCGAAAACTGATCCAGTTTGATCAAATTGACCAATTCACACACAGTTTCCACGGTCATTCGATTTTTGCAAGGCCATGTATAGGGATTCGTGTTACCCACTCGTCTCGTATTTCGGCAGATGTAAAACCTAAATACGAAAAAATGCCGATTTACAATTGGCGATTATAGCCGCCTAAAATATTTTAGGGCTGACCGTCAGCCAACATTTAACTGTCTATGGTAGTGCTTTCTGTATTACACTGTAAGACGGATCGCCCCATAAATAAATGTAAATGTGCAACGGCGGGAATCGAACCCGCGCACCCCCCACCTAAACGTTCTCTCTCGTCACAAGGCTCACCTGAATGCATCCCAAAGGCCATCGAATTCGACGATTATAGCCGTCCGATATGGCCCAACGTATCCTCTACACGCTCCTCAACGCATTTGGATCGTTGTCCTAACAATAGTATCATGGGTGTCGACGAGGACATGGCCTGGCGCATGGGGTCGGGCCGCTCAAGAAATTAGCGTCTGTGAGTAATTTTCATTTCGACATCGCCGACGAGAGTGGAACAGACTGGCACTCTCAACAGTGAGGCCCTGGACACGCCGTTAGGCCCTAGCGGCCCTCTTCCGTCTCGAAGGGGTCTACTACCGACTCGTCGTAGCAAAAACTACGCGAAGACATCCCAAGAAGGAATAAGCCTGACTCAGCTGGAGTAATAGCTACAACAATATGGTATGCAAATACGCGCGACGACATAAACAACAAAACAACATCATGCTAATGAGGGGCTAGGCTAATCAATATCGCCCAAACAGGATAACCGAGTACGCGACGTTCGACATATTTTCACGGAATAGTAGCAGATGACGTGTTTGGTTCAACAAATAGACAACACTTCTGCCGCCACATGTGATGTCGTCATTTCACGGTTCAATGAATAGACAACATCTCTGCCGACATACGTGATGTCGTCGTTTTACAGTTCAACAAATAGACAACATCTCTGCCGACACAAGTGATGTCGTCATTTTACGCTGCAACAAATACACAATACCTCTGCCACCACATGTGATGTCGTCGTTTTATAGTTTAACAAATAGACAACATCTCTGCCGACACATGTAATGTCGTCATTTTACGGTTCAACAAATAGACAATACCTCTGCCGACACATGTGATGTCGTAATTTTACGCTGCAACAAATAGACAATACCTCTGCCACCACATGTGATGTCGTCATTTCACGGTTCA
>MNPL01018470.1:1127-55952 GCA_002081605.1 Tropilaelaps mercedesae
CTATTTTTTGTGTTCAAAATATCATTCGAACAGTTTAGATGTGGCATGCGCGGCCTCAAAGTGCCGAGTCAAGTTTAATTACGCGGATCTCATATTTTTGTTTGAACTTGTAACAATGGTGAAAGCGCGTTCAGTTACAACTGAATTGAAAAGCTAGACTGAATATAGTATGAAATACTATATTCAGTCTACACACACACTCGATGCAGAAGAACTTACAATATTGTATATAAATATATGGTACTTACTGATATTGATCTTTGTCGCTTGCACATGGCGTTGGAAGACTTGGGCGCAGACGTCAATGTGCGGATATTTGTCACGGGCGATTTTTATATTCAGTTTGTTTTTTAAAACGTCTTTATGGGAATATACACCGAAAAATTTACATAATATGACGACACTACTACGACACTGACATGGTAATACATGTTTCAAGGTAAACACTCCACATATGAAGGCTAATATTTTTGCTTCCAAAGCTTATAATATGTAGCTATACAGACGATATAGAAAATATTTCATATATCGCAACTTTCTTCGCAAGTACTTTCTTCTACCTAATTTTACTACCTGTATTCGGCTTTACGGAGACGTAGATATGAAGAAGTGCCCCACTCGGAAAAACAGCTTGCGGCAGCTGGCGGTGTCTGGTTCCCACAATTAACGAATGCTATCTTGCACATGTAAATCACACTTTGTTGGAAAAGAAGCCGCTTTCTGCCGTCCGTCTATCGTTAGCATCGTTCCCGCACAGACTAGAATTGCAGCTCGGTTGAGTTATCTAGTATATTTCTTAGCTCACATAGCAATCGTAATAGCATACATGTGCTAAGATTCGCATTGCATCTGGATAGTTTTCATTTGCACTCGATCGCATTCATAGGTCCGCCTACAACTTTCAAAAGTTACTTCAAAAGTGACTTGAATGCCCTTGATCTCCAAGTTCCGGACCTTGGGTTCGGTAACTGTATCACATAGTTCACGCATGAGGCCACTTTTAAGCTGCGGCACATCGACTCTGATGACACGAGCAACACAAATGTCATGCTTCTAATTACCCTCATGTGGCGACAGCATTGGCCTGCGGAATGAAGTGTGACCTCATCCGTGGCGATGATCGGCTAGATCGGCTAGATGATCTCCGCATGTTGTCACAATCAAAACAAATAGGCATTGCTAAATGAGTCCAGAATGCAAACAGAGGAACGTTGCGTTAATGTTTTTATCGTGTATTTTTAAGGTGTTACGTGTTATGGGGATGCAGGTCTAAGGGGCGCTGCTCTATAATTTGCTCTATACCGCCGTGCCCAGTCCACATTCAATTTTAAGCGTAAATCCTTGCTGAAAAACAAAATAAGTCCTTATTTTCGCACTGGTAGCGCATACTTAAAAAATTGAAAAAGAGTCACATTGGCCTATTAAGGCATGGTGAATAATATCAATTCGCTAAATCTTGGCTGTTACGCCTAAGTACATGCATTTTTTAATATTTTGCACGGACATTAAATTGCGCCCTGTGCGTCATTGTATAAAGGGAATTTAATTCTGGCACCGCACCGCGCACCTAGTTATCTTCCTTGTAAAACGCTACATTAGACCATTAGAAAAATTACTGCTTAACTTGTTTTATTTAAAATTGAACCGTAACATCTACCGTTGAGCGCTGATTGTAATGAGTGTGTAAGCCTTGTTCTTTACATTAGGCTATACAGTAGTGACTGTAATTCGTAATCGGAAATTCGTAAACATATGTAAACAAATGTAAACATAAGTTGTATTCACGTTCCTTAAGCGCATGTGCACGAGTTCTGATATTAATGACTCGAATGACATGGACATGTATTATGTTCAAGTGGTTGTGCTTCAACTAGGGCTTCGAACCCTGAGCGTTTGAATCAATAGACAAATGCCCTATTCAGCCCGGTATTTATGAAAAAATATATACGGTCAACTGTAGCACCAGTGCATGCTTGCGTTTAAAAACACAAAGATAATTTGACGTAGTTACAAGCATAAGAGAATGAAACCACAGGCAGCTTCGAACATGTCCATCAGGCGGTTTGCTTGAAAAAGAATTCAATTTCGTTCACTTGCTGAGGGAAAAAAAGCTAATATCAAACGCTGTTTTAGCAAACGCCCGATTGTTTCCACTTTTTCTCCAGAGCAAACCTTTGTGAATGAATTTATAATGTGTACCTTGCACGGTGTTCCACCTCCTCTTGACATTGCAACAAATTGCCAAGCAATAGCATCCTGCAAATACTTTTATGGTGTTTATTTATCGTAAAAATAGCAGACACAATCCACTTCTAAGCGTAGTCTTTTCATTTGCAACCACCTCCAAAGGATGCCTTACACATACCGTACGATGGTGCCGCTTTCGGGCGCTTATATCTTCTTCTTAAGTTTGCAATAGCTTCATTTATGTTTAGCCAACTTGGTTGCATTTAAATTAATCTAGTTCCTTTCTCACGCCAGACAATAAATATTGGATAATGATCAGTTTTAAAAATGTTCAAGGCTGTGTTTAAGGAGATTCGACATGAATCAATTATCTTCAGAACAGCAAACTAAATAGTACATGTCTAAGGTAAAAAATTGGCTACCGCGGTGGTGCGGTAAAACGCGCGCAGCCTTCCAACTAATGAGATTGTTTTGCTGAGTCCTGTCTTTTTTCAGGGTTGGTCCTCAGCCAGCATTTAACGTTCACAGTGGCGCTTCCGCATTGCTTCGTAAAACGAATCCTGTAGCTGTAAACGTGCAATGGCGGGAACCGAACCTGTGCGCGTACGTCTTTTCCGAATGCATAACGCACGCAAACACATCAAACGACGGCTCTGAATTTTAGCTCAGGCATGAAAATTTCAAAACGTTCACTCCGGTACGAATATTAGCTTACTATGCTCTTACGAGCGATTGGCCGAAGATCATTAGATTTCCGTTTCATCATGCGGTCATCTTGCGCTTAAGTTTAAATAAAGGAATTCTCAGATTTAATTCTCAATAAACCAGTGCACTGGGTCTAACAGATCCTACGGAATAACACAACGTCACACAATGCTCAATAAAATATTGAAATACAGCACACCGATTGACCCGCATGATGTATAATATGGCAACGTTGTTATTTACGGTGCATTAGTGAATAGGAATATACTATTTCTAATCCAGCATGCTTTTTCTAAATTCCTCAGATATAGATTCAGATAATTTTAAGCACCGGTGAGCAGGCTTGTCTGTTACGTGGCAACGTGTAGAAAGCCCATGTTCGCCCTCAAAGAACGAATTTTTGATCCTGTCGAGAAGACAGACATTGTTAGCTCAGCTACAGCTGCATTGCTTAATCAGCTGAATACAAAACTGATAGACTTTGAAGACTTTCAGTAGCAGTTCATAGCATATCACTCGACGGTGAATACAGCTCATCAATACAATATGACTGCGTACACAACTATGCTCCAATATTTCAATGCTAAACACCATAGACGCCTTTGAGTAGAGCAGCCTGATGGACACTACCCGAAAGTTCAGAAAACTCTACATCTCTGTGGTATCCATGCCCGCTTCGATTTCTACGAACGGCGTCTAATCTCGTAGCGAGGGCTGCTGCCAATTGGAAAGCAACCAATGGCTAGAGAGGAATTACATAGCCAGCATCTTGATAGACATATTTTGGAATGCCATTCAGCAGACCTATACATGGGCATATGAAAGCACCATGAACTTTCACCTTGAATTGTCTTGAATTACACAATTTGGTGATAATGTTGCTGTTTTATGACACATAGGTGTAAATCATATTGTATAGCTTTTATCACATTTGCTTCCATTCGAATTTGCTGGCTATTCCGTTCTTAAATGTTATTTTCCATGGTTCAACCAAAAAATATTGAAGTATCGAGATTTTCCGCACGATTATCAGTATTTGTTGTGAGTAGCAGTATCAGTATCAATATTATGCTAGTAGTGTAGGTAACACTATACATGTCGTAACATCGTAGAAATGTGAAGTATTTCGTGAAAAAAGGACATTTACAACTTCAACGCTTAACAAGCTCGTAGAGGTTGTTGAAATATCCGCATCTAGCAGTGCCTTTCTTACGTTTTAAGATCATATCATATCCATTTGGAACCTGATAAGTTTCAATTGTAACCATAACCCACTTCGAAGTTGGAAGCAACTTGCCATTTTGCACTGAGCAAACATACCTCCATACTTGCCATCTTTCCTGAAAGGTGATTAACTCTCCCTTTAAGATTCTTACCTAGACCTACTCAACCTGTTTGTTCCAAAGGCTATTTTATATTAATCTAGCGCACACCGTTACTAAATGCTGGGAAAGGGCAGTCTTCGTCGAGGAACACTGAGCGACAGATCATATAATTCGGTTCACTCGATAACAAATGCGCCCAGTCTCCTCTTGAGACATGAGACGTCGATCACTGTATCCTCCCACGGTGAAAACTAACTATTAGCAAGCAAAGTATCAAATAGCATGGCGCGACTACTTCGGATGGACAGATCTTCAGGCCCGCACATGCAAGCCGGTTCGTCGTAGCCAATGGCATCGGTTATGCTAATACTCTTCCCTGGCGAGAGGGGGAGGAGGATGGTGAGTGGTAATAACGTCACGGTCGAGGAGATGTTCTGCTGTCTGTATTGCCAAACTTGGTGAAAACTTCGTGTGCGGCAATTTTGCTTGACTTCTGCTGCGGGCACTGCCAGACGCTTTTGTCTAGTGGCCTGCAGAAGTCGACAGAAGGGAAGGGTCTGGTTGCCCCTTCTTCCTCCGCTCTTCTCCTCATCACCGGTGTCTGATCTGTAAGAGGTTTTAGGGGTCTGGCAGCGCATTAGGCACATCTCTCCACCTTTTGTTGGTTTCGCCACTGCGAGCGGTCTTTGTGAGAGGGCTGGCCGAACGGGGCATCTCTTACGATCGCTCGGGTGCATTCGCCCGGCCCAGACATCAGAAGATCCAGAGTCACTGAAGCTACATGCGACCTCCAATCAACGTGAACAACAAGTATAGCGTGGATGAGCATTTCGCCATGGACATTTACAAGAAGATTTGGCATTGCTAAGGATTTAACGAGCCAGTACGTATTTCAATCTCCGCCGTCGCTATCAGATACCGACAGAAATCCGATAAGCGGTGCAGCATTGTAAGGTGGTGTCCAATGTGTGCACGATATAGGTACACTTAGCGGACGCAGCTTCCTCTGTGCAATACAATTCTGTGCCTAGCGGGTAGCACATACAAAGGTAGAACAGATATTGAGGAGTCTGTTAAGAGAGTGGGATTCGGCCGTTGCCGGCTCATGTGAGTGAAACTTATCGTGACACGCCACACGTTTCTCTATCAGCCAACGCACCGGAGGTTGGCAGTGCGGTGAATATAAAACAAGTTAATGAATAAAGGTGTCTGTGGGCACGTAGACATTCTAATTAGTGTTTGCAGAAGTATAGCAGCCGCTCATTCAACGTGGTGGTATAAATAAAACGATCGTATCTCGTGCGGAGCGGATTCTTTTTGCCGAAGTGTACTGCGCGCTAACTGGGCGTACATCGTGGTGCAGTTATAATACTATGAAGGAGTGTGTTATTATGCTCCTTTTTGGAGCACTGGGAAGTGTACAGCCTCAACGAACGCAAGTCAACCCCCAACTTCTTCAATGGGCACTCAACAGGGCCTTCCACAGGTAGGAGAACTAATATTGGCGCAATATGAGCTAGTATGCATATGGCTACGTTATTTTGTACTATTCACTATTATATGGATACAACACGTTGACAGTAAGCCTCGTAAAATGTTATAACATCTAATATATGTATAGGATAGAGGGATAAGGCAAAGAAACCGTATTATGTTTAGATGAAGGCCTGTACAAAGCCTGATGCTGCAGATTTTGTGCCGGGAAATAGTCTAAAACCTACGGTCTCTCTACAGTCTACAGTCTCAAATGGCTGGACTTATAGCCAAGTTTGGACTATTCCTTCGACTTGTTGCTTGAGTGATACTATTTTAAATTGGGTAAAAGCAATAGTGGATGCATTGAAGGATTAACTGAAATTGAGTACAATTTCCCATTCGCTGTGTCATGGGTGAAACAGAGTCCAATAACCTTTTTGAATCATATTAGTGTAAGTTGCTACTGGCTTGGACATCACGCACTAAGCTCGTCCTGTCAAGTTTTTCCACCAGTCTATCACGTGCCGATTATGTTTCGTGTGAATTTTACGGTAAGCGCGCTAATAGACTCATACGAAATTTTCAAAACTAATTTGAATAATGTGTAAACGCGGTTGACCAGTATTTCACATCTCCCAGTCCCGATTGACTTTAATCTGCGAACAGTAATGCTTGCAGAGTTGGAGTGCGCAAGCTTTGAAGAAACTGCAAGAATTATGAATGACCCTGTGTGTTCAAGCAAATAAGATCGATTTACAATATATTAGGGAGTGTTTATTGAATGAAATAGCTCTTGTCGATAAAAAAAAATTATTGCAACAACAGCTTTTAAAAACGTGTGGAATTTTATATAAAATACGCGTAATTTTAATACAGGTCGAGGCTTCAAAGGTAGCTATGCTGAGCAGCATCCGATTAAAATATGTTTTAATTTCGAAGTTAACACATAAATGAGAAAGTTGTTTGAGTGTACTCTTCAGGTACGTTTACGTAAACCAGCTCAACTCATGGACTCCTGTGCCGGCTGAATAGTGTAATTATGATATTGACAAAGACATCAACTAAAAAATCACTTATCATTATTATTGAAACATCCATACCGAATAACGTTGTTTCTTTTCATTCTTCCGCTATTCATAACACTGTCCGATTGATGTAGACCCATTCAACGGCAGTCTGAGTATGACGCTTTTCCATGCCAAGATAGATCATGACCACCAGCAGAAGTCACTCAACTAGTAGTTCGCATTCACACGGGAACCGAATCCGTAGAATTCGCGCACTCATTCCTCATCCGACTGGTTTATGCTGGAATGGCATCTGGAGTAGACAAATGAATCGGAGGATGCGCACAACGTGTCATGCTAACGCGACTGATAGTCAGGTGCTATAACAGCCGTCCCTGGCCAGGCAGTGTTCGGGGTGGTTTTGCTCTGCACTCGCATCATTTATTGTTCATGACTGTGTGAGTAGTAGCATTCTCTGGCTTCAATCCTCTGCCAAATGTCATAGTCATAATAATCACTTGAGCAACAACGGCAGCGGTAATGGCCTCGACATCGGCATCCGTGAGTGTTGCCCGCAGCTTTGGCTGCGATGCAGAGTGTGGCGATTCACAATTCACTTTGCGCCCCATCAGCTAGCCCGCACTGAAGGCGACACTCCCAGGTGTAGCCTGAACTCTCCTTTTGACTGCGCCATATCTAATCAGTGTGTTTTTGTCGGAGCAAGTCTGCTTGGCAATAGACAAGTGAATCCTTCTGGCCAAGTTCGGGCCGGAGTGTCTGCCTTGTCTGGGCATGCTAAATGTGATGATGATGACGCTGGTGAATATAAAGGTCGGTGATGGGCAAATCTGGCACCGTTGCACATACTATACACGTGGTGGTGATAAAAGCCGCCAAGTTACGTTAATGCAGATATATTTCTTGTGATGAGTGTGTTGAGTAGGATCGTTGTGCGTGTGTGTGTGTGTGTGTGTGTGCATGCATGTACGAGTATGACATTGCGTAAGAGCCAGATATTCGGAGTGAATCCAATATACACAGCGAAGCTTTGCATGGCATTTGGAAAAATGAAGTAGATTTAATTGGTCAAAGCTTTTATCTGCTCGGTTAAGCGCCATATATATATATATATATATATATGGTATACGTCAACTCTTTAAACAAGCTGAATAGGGTTAGCTAGTCAGGCACGTTGAAAAATCTACAAAACGAAGGCAAGGTCATTAACAAGGTTCACCTACCAGGTGCCCAAGGGGGTCCTTTGCGCTAATCGCATCATTCCTTTCTATATAAATCCAGCAACAATCTGGTCCGATAAATTATATTTCTGCATTTCAGTTGATCTTGATTATGATACCAGCATAATGCCTGCACTTTTGGAATAAAAAGACCGCAGAAATGCAACCCGTTACAGGTACACGGAGATGTGATCATTGAAAACAGATATGACATTACATAAAGATTTCTCACACCGATTCCACCGTATCAATATGCATATGCGCGCTCATTTCGGCAATAGAACGTTAGTTGCAGTGTAAGGCAATGCACCCAAGTCAATATAAATAATTCTGAACTATAAGATGTTATGCTACGTTTCACAAGTAAAGCTGAATAATGGTCATATATGTTAATTTTACGAGTAGTTCGCATCCGATAAAGACATCTCGTTTGGTTACCAATGTACACATTCGAACGCTGCCTAATAATTTCAAAACGTATACTTTTTGAATCAACAAATCTGAGTTGTTACACGACAGCTTCCACTAACGCTCTTGCTATACAAATCCGGTTGGGAACTTTTCTAAATCAACGCCTCTAGTTTATTAATTACACCTTTAAACCGCCTACAGGTAGTTGGACAGCCGATCGACCAGGGATGAAAAATGATCTGAATGTCTACTATCGTACACTTAGCTATCAATATACAAGCGTCGGTACATGTCCGTAAAACGACTACAAAAACACCTGTATGGAGTGAATTAAAATAAGGATTTGTATTGTAGTAATACATTCATTGTTATCGAGAATTATCATAGATTTTGTTATCGAGGGCCTGGTAGTGGCCCCGGGGGAAACATAACTAAAACCAGCAGTAATCACTAAAACAAAGAAATAGTAAACTACACAGAGCACTTTCACAGGACTTGTTTCCCGTCTGTGCGATACATGCTTTACGGCTCATTCTTATTGTTTGCAACGCAAGCGCTCGATTGAACACTGCCCAATAGTAAATTGTACTGATTAGGTAAATAAGTGGCACCTAATATAAAAAGATCAGAAATGGGACGGTGCATATTTAATTTCCCATCCTATCCTTCTATCCAACATCCAACACAACGAATAAAACGCTGGGCGCGCGATGCTTTCACGGGTGTGTAATTGATGTAAAGTGGTCAATATTAGCAACAAATATAGGTAGACTTACACATGTAATTGGTGGAAAAAAGACCAAAAAGGTTACGTATTATATGTGGATCGAGCAATGGGGCTATCAAAGACTTCTTAAGTCGCCGCCTCAACTTGCCCTTTTATATCGTTTATCGATACTCACAAATTCTTGTCAATGTACGTTTTTTATATTACATAAACACACTTGTTACCTGTGCGTAAACACTTGGAACCCTAATTTTGTCGAAATGGTGTAAGCAGACAATCCTCAGGTGTGTATGTTCATTTAATTGTATAAATAAGACGATGTGGAAAGAAGTACCGTTACCCGATTTTAAAAATACAGCCAGCTGAGTGATTAAATTTTATTTTTTTGTATTTCGTACACAAACGAAGTGAGCTTGGCATGACGTGCTTTATTACAACCATTGTTAGATAAATAGATCATAGTTACCAATGAAATACTTATTAAAAAGACATGCACTAATTGGAGGTTTTGATAGAGGATTCGATGCCACAAATGTACTGATAAGCGGAAAGCTCATTAGTTAATCTTCGCTGTGATAAACAGTCTTAGGCTGGCCAACTTGCAGCAGATAATTTCTTAAGGATGAAATTACTTCACCCAGCGTACACAGCAACCGCATAGAAGTATTACCGCCTTTGACTACGAAAAAGAGCCGATAGAGATGGGCGGACGCTTTTGCATTGCAAACATCAACAAACGGTAACGAGCTAGCAAGAAATTCGTTTCTTTTATAAAATGGCAGTTTAATCAAAAGAAGCGCAAGGAGAGGGGCAAACTCGTAAATGCCTACAAAATGATCCAGTTCTTTGTTTACTACATCAACAATACAGACATGCTTTTTTCGGGTTTTTTTTTCGAGGCAGCATATACTATTCACAGTATCGCATTTACATTGATTCATAAGGTGAACCCCATAAATCTCAATATGCAACACACAAAGGCTGGCAAGTTTTTATTACCAAACACTAAGCACCTTTAAGAAGGAAAAGTCTGTCAATCCTGACAGACTATTTTCCTATATTTAAAATTAAGGCATTAATGAAAATATGATGGTCTAGCATTTCAATTGCATCTATCTTCAAGCATAAACTCGATTCGGTAACCAATGATGATTCTACTATTTTTACTATTGATGCGGTTTAAGCAAATGTCAGTTTATGAGAGAATTATAACGAACCTAGGTAGCTTAAGAAACAGAGATGTTCAAACGATTCAAGCAGTTTTATTTGGCCGTGTTTAACTCTCACGAGAGCCAATTACGTGAAACAACTATGTAAAAATTCAACATCGAACAGGCTGCAACCAACGTGTTATACGAAAAACTGATAATGGTCAAGTTAGTATTCGAAGCGTTAGTTCGATACTAACGAATTATACTGCATTGAACACAGCATTTTGTGATTATAAAAGCAATGAGCGTGCTACATGTCCTAGTTGATCTTAGTCCCCGTTAGGTTTCTGTGCAATGAAATGACCCGTGACAACTAGTTCGCAAAACCAATCCCGCAAATTTCATATAGTTACCCCATTTTCCATAGTTACTGGTCGACAATCGCGTGCAACCATGCGATTCCTTTACGCTGTTGCCTATTAGGTATGGACTTTCGAATCAGAGGTTTGCAACGGCTACATAGCATCATGGGTAATGGGGACAAACGTCCACTACCACGGTAGCATGTTGAACACACAGAGTTGCAACAGGTAATGTCATCGTGGTACCGAGTCTCGACTGCATAGCAAGTTGAGGACTACAGCCACTCTGAGTGAAATTCCAGGCGATATTCAACGCAACGCTTTGTCTGTAACTACAGAAGCGTTCGCGACCATATGTGGCCTGCATAGAGCTGTAACCACATATCCTGTAATTCTTCGCAAAATTCGTCGATATAAGCCACTTGAAATTAACCATGCATTTTCAGCGTATGCATTTTCGAAAGTTGATTTGCCGGTTGAATACAGTTTGCTCCAAATTCGCTTTTTTGGTCATTTTCATTCTGGAAAAGTATGTTTAGAAGCTCTTATATATATATATATATATAGTTTATTTGATTATATGTATGGAAGAGGCTCGTTCAAAAGCTATTTTGGCATTGCCCACTCTTGTGCACTTGAGTACGCATGGCCGTATGTATGGTTAAATCGTTATGTTTAGTTTAACCTAGCGGACCTTGGGCACACTGAAGCCATACACTACTACTTTTCGTTCCTGAATGAGTTTTTTTATTCGGTAAGGGACAACGCAAGTGCCAACTTTACGGTGGTTGATTTAGAAAATACCTCAATTTAGAAAACTTTCTACCTTATTAACAACAGACTGTTTCGTTGCACATTTATAACATCTTTTGACAATAGGTTACTGCGTCGAGTTCACGCAGCGCTGTATAAAGATGATCTTATATTTTTGTTTCTAACGACATTGTATTGAGGTGATATGCCAGGCTCCCGGGCTACCCGAAACGCGTGATACACAGCTGAGCTGTTCTAGCCATTAAATATAGAATATTGATTATTTTTGGGGTGGGCTTGGTGATCTGATATGCACTTAGGCATTTCCATCAATCTCTATGAAGATAAGAGCTCAGTTTACAAATGAACAGGGCATATCGTTTCGTGGAAATATTTTAGTAACAGATTCTGTATTTTGCGCCTTGAAAAGCACTCGTCTCAAATGTTGTTGTTGCGCTTTTTACGTAAGCAGCATAAGAAATCCTCTCGTTCTACAAATGCTCAGTGTCTTGTCATATAACAATGTGATATTGAATAAAAATATTCATTTTTTAATGATATATCGTTGATGATTCGGACTATGTAAATCATCATAAGATATTTTTCAAAGATAAATAAATATCGGTATATTGTAGTTTTTTTCTACAAGAAAACCTCCGCTTGGTTGAGTATCAGTTCGAATTTTTCTTGGGGAATTCACACCTACAGGATGCAATGGTCAGGAATCCAGAAGCCGATGTTACGTACTGTATCAACAGTGAACCAGGTTTCTGTGGCTGCTCTGACAGTTAAAGCAGTAAATCTAGATACAACTCTTGGGGTTCCTTCTTTTCTGAGGCTTGGCTGCAATAGCCAATTTACCAGCCGCCAGGAGCGCGAAGCAAATAATCGAGCGCTTCCAACTGCGGCAGTGTGATACCAAACCCTCCCCAGACAACGTCGGTAATAGAGGAGCGCAACGGTATAGCGCGCGCCATGTATCACTCGACCTATGTGAGTTAGTACCGGTGGTCGGTTTGCCTATTCTGCTGGCACCGCTGCCGCTGATCTAAAGTCACGGTCAAAAAGACATCATGAACATCATGCCGATGTAGTTGTTTACGCTTTGGAGTGAAAAGAGAGAAAAAGGGAGTAAGTGAGAGAGAGGCGACAGATGAAATTCCACCGACATCGCAATTCACAAACACAGATACAAATTAGGCACACTACGAATATGCTTCGAAGACAACACCTACAGGGCCAATATTTGTTATTGCCACGACAACGTTCGTTATGACTGTTTTATAAGCAGCACAGGCAGCGCAGATACGATACTGGGTACGGTTTTGGCTGAGCTTCTGTACCGTCGACGTGTGGCTATCGTTATGCTTCACCTTTTCATTTTTTATTCGTACTTGGCACTAGTATAATTGCTATCTGGTAATTACCCATCAAAGCGATACGTTGTGGACAGCATTAACACGGCACAGGCGACCACGAACGACAACAGCGATGGGAAAACAAAGACGCTTTGCTGTTTATCTACTTTGCCTCGAGTCCTTACAGTCATGAGATATAGCGTATTATGATTCAGCAGAAATATCAATCATTATTTATGATGCCTGCAGACGTGCATTTTAAAAATGTAACGACAGCTGCAGGAGATGCAACCTTTCACGAGCGCTAACGTAAGACGTAAATTATATAGTCCTATATAGCGTGTTTGTTTTTGCGTGGAAACACTTTACAATTACAAAGAACTCCTCATATAATTCAAAGAGCTAAAAGTACATCCATATATTTTGCCTTTATGCGGCGCTGCAGGGCAAAATCAAATGGAGTGGCCCAATCGGCCATTGCGAGGGTATTCGAAATATGAGTTCATGCGAGTGCAAGGATTCTTAAATTTTTCAAGTAACTTAACTAGGCCATGGCAATCACTTTCATTGTTATGATTGCCAGATTTCTTGACGCTCCTATTGGTCACAGTATGTTTACAGCGGACACTGGTTGAAAGAACTGTGTGATTACACAGGTCTTTCTCGTAGCGCTGGGCATTCACGCTACACTTTAGAAGCGGGTTCGAGCACCTTACACCTAAACCTTGTCAAAGTAGGTCTTCAGCGAATCCGTAAGCAGCTAAGACATTTCACCAGAAAAAACTTTGATCTGGAGTCTGCGCCTCCTAAACCTAGAGGCAATATTGTGTGCTGTTGTGTGCTCTATGACACGCCCTATATGCCCTTCAGGCACATCATTCAATTTGAACAAATCATGCATAACGAAATCCTGACTGACATCGCTTGACTTTGCCGTCGAGGTCCTAACTTGGAAGTGTCACTTTGTAACTGATTCATGACACGCAGTGAAAGCGAGCTTTATCGCATTCATCATTAGCAAGAATGCGACGAATAACCAGTGACGCAGGTAACCATAGCTGGAGAAATATTTCATGCTCACTAAATAAAAACATGTGTTATTTATGAAGCGATAATCTGCGATTTTTGGTAAATATTTGTAATAATCATATATGACTGTAAATAAAGAAAATGCGATGCAACGTAATCTGCATGAGAGAAACGTTATAGCAGAAAAAAGTTATATACGAACTGACTTTCGGATGCACATTGAACAAATGCTAGCCTAATAATAAGCAAACTTGAGTCATAACGATTGTAGATGATGCATGTGACATTGCTATTTTTTCCCTTCCAAAATTAGACTATGAAGCTATGGCGATAGAAAATAGCGGCGATTTCACTAATAGGTTAAAAGGAATTTCACTCAAAATCTTTTCAAACACAATACAATTTTAGTTTGAAAAGGGCTTGAGAGGCAATGAAATTGAAGCTCGTTTTTTTTATTGATTATATAAAAATTCAATTTTTCATAAAACCGTGTTCATACATAAGCACACTGTGTAATCACGACAATTACCGCTGTCCTATTGGTTATGAGAATTAGATGGCCTATGTGACAAACAAGTTTCCGTACCGCGTCTCCATACTGCCAAACTAAAATGGTATCTGCCTGTTAAATGTTATGCATGTAAAACGTTCATAGGAACATACTTCCGTAACTATCAGCCCCATCAGCTGAACGTTATATAACTGAGAGTGTGTAAAATAGCCATTAGCTGGTGAACATTAGCTGTCCACGCTTCGCTATGCGCTGTAATCCTGTGTGCGTGTACCACTGTGATCAATGTGTGATCACAGTGGTAGCTCCACAGACGTCGCTGCTCAAAACGTAATTGTCCTTAACTTTCATTTCGTTTTAGTTGTCACCGTTACGATTATAATTATTCGAGTAATGTCGAGTGACGCGTAAGTAAAGTCACGGCACCGTGAACGCTATTGCAACCAGTGCATACCAGCAGTTTCCATCGTAGCCTGCGTGAAGATATAATCGGCCTCTGTAACGTGATGTGATGTAGGATAGCTTGTCCAATGAAGTCCTTCTCGTAGTTGATGGTAGTGACAACGACATCGACAGTGGTCATCACTGGAAAGGTAGCGGCAGGTCGACGTGTGATGCGACGGGCACATCAAGCGGCTGCAACGCGCTGTCGTGTTCGCTACCTATTGTGGACAGGGCAGGACATGACTCAACGCTAGCTGAATCCGGCGACCAGGGGCAATCGCTGGTTGCTGTGCCATCTCAACATCAATATTGAACGAAAGTGGTCGACCAAACAACACCTGGGTAGGTTATGGGAAAGAGGAGACGGCGTGCTGATTGAGATACACGCACCGTTTGCCCTAGCCGCAGCGATGACAACCGGTGTGAACAAGCGACATAGAGACGCATCGTAAGTTATACGGCAACAACGGTTGCTCTTCAGTCATTTATTGACCCCTGCTTTGTCCTGACAGCCGACGCCTTCGATGTTTTTCTTACTCTGCTCATAGCCACTGTGCCAGGGGACAAACAGTTCGCACGGGGTACCTCATCTAGCCATTGGGTGGGGGGAGGCGAAT
This sequence comes from Tropilaelaps mercedesae, assembly GCA_002081605.1. Classification (NCBI taxonomy): domain Eukaryota; kingdom Metazoa; phylum Arthropoda; class Arachnida; order Mesostigmata; family Laelapidae; genus Tropilaelaps; species Tropilaelaps mercedesae. The sequence continues at coordinate 16,429 of MNPL01018470.1, forward strand.
ACATACGGAAAACAGCTATTCGTAAACTCATAGCTGCCAGCCCATCGACAAGAGAGTGGACACAATGTAGTCGTTGCAGTTAGTAGAAAAAATAAACTTGAAAGACTGTGATGAGCCCGGCGAGAATCGTGGGTAGAGCGTCTCGCCACTGGTCTAAGTCGTGCAGCCCGCCTGTGGTGTCCTTTTCGCGCTTAGATTTTTTGTTTGTGCATGTTTGACACAAAAAATACATATGTAATTTGTGTTAACTTATCCATAACTAGTCCATGAAAAAAAGACAGACAGACATAATTCCATTAAGGATTTGTGAAAAATTGATATAATAGATGAATGGATATGATAGAAGATCACGCAACCAAGAGGCTGAATGTATTGCGCATCGGAACAGCTGGAACTCGTGAACAACGCTTTGATTTTTCACGCTTCTTCTCCGGCGGACAAGATTTTTGGCCGCAGAAAGATCCCAATTCACACAGCTAAGCCCGTCATAAGTGAAACTCTAGTTGAACCGTTGGTGCGCTATTGGCTACCGAACATGCGGATATTGCTGTTTCGTTTATAGCTAGTGTGCAGTACGGATCACTACCATCCGTATTAAACACAATTTTGAATGCAATGCTTTACTGTAGGAATTTCAGCGTATCAATAAGTTCAACGAGCATTACTACTCCAAAATGCCCATAATGAATGTAGGACTGCCTGGAATTTTGATATGGTAAATGGGCCTTTGTAATATTCAAAAAATGGTAACTCACTTCAAATGCACTGGAGTGAAATCAATTAAGCGTAGCTTAATTGATTTTACTCCAGTGCATACTCTAAACGGTGTAAAAGCGTAGTATAGGATGTGCTGGTGATGCACTGTTTATTGTGTTAATGATGATAATCGCCGTGGTGTTGAGAACGTAAGAACTTTATAATGGTGATAATGATGCCTCTACACACGGCATGCACGGGACGTAAAAGTCGTGTCTAGTATACAGCCCACTCCCCGCTAATATATATTATTCGTTATCTTTTATTATTTTTTTAAACAATTTTCGGAGACGATACCTTTTCGTTACTCTTGGTGACACACGCAACCACACCCAACCTGTGTTGCCTGGAGGAACTTTTGAATGTAAAACATGGAAAAGCGCCAAATAATGTCAAAAGATATAAATGGAAGCAACTCATGGGTACAGTACTCATATAATGCTCATATTATCAGGTAGACTAACATGCAAATATTCGGGTGCCTAATACTATTGGAAAAATGATATGCATGCATGTTTTTTATTAAACAAAAGCTCGCTACGAACGCTGACGCATGGTGTAAAAAACAGATCAAATATGATGCATTCAAAATACGTTAATGAAGCTCCAGGTCATACAATAGTCAACAGCCATTTAGCGTGTGGCAAGTGAACTACTTTCTTGCAGTTACTGAGGCCTGTCAAAAATGCCTTGTCTCTATGGCGCTGCGTAAAGAGTGACCAGGCTTTTCTTCAAGGTGTGCGCTTAATAGTGCAGCAACGCAGCACCCGCTGCGTTTTCTGTTTAGATCGTCGTTGCAGCCACTACAGGGAGTTCTCGGACTATTATTGGGCATTTTAATGTGATCGACCTTCCTGCAGTTAACAAGTGCCATCCCTTTCGAGTCAAAGTTAATAAAACAGGGCTGTTGTTTAATTCGCTTCATTTATTCGACCACTAATTGCTAAACCGGCCAAACAAATCGGGCCTACTTTGATCCGAACGATGACCCGACTCGCACATGCAGTCAATTATAAGGGACTGGTAACGTACGGCATCGTTCTCCTCCTCCTGTACGCGCGTGTTTGATGGACGATGAGAGAGAAAATGAGACAGCAGCACAAGGAACCTTCTGAGTTAGGCAGCGACATTTCGAAAGTACCCTACATTAGATTTACAATGATACGTTAATGAACAAGTGCGCCTCTAAGCGCGAAAAATCTAAAGGTCGTAATGTGATAAATAATCGCAGGCACACTCAAGACTACATACAGTCTCAGGACCAAAAATATTTTGTTTACCATGCGCTCTTTACTATTTTGTAATATTTCCAGGAACATTACATGAGCAGTGAAAATAAGCATCAGCTCTTGAAAAAATAATTTCTTATTTTTGTTGTCATTTGCTGTTTCATATAGTGCTACTTTAATTATTATTAGAGAAATTATAGGTATGAATACGTATTACTCTTCTATGTCGTTTTGCGTTGATACACAGTTCGTGACAAGACTCACGAAAACAGCTACAGTTTATTCTATTTTGGAACCTCTTTGACATGGATGAAAAATTAACGTAGGCCTAATTTAACCATAATAAAATAGAACAAATGCTATCCCTCAATCAATTTCAACTCATAAAACGTCTATTTAACGCATATCATATAAGAACGCTCAACAAACGTTGGCAATTTAAAACGTCGGTGGCGTAAAGCAGCACACCACGTTTGAAGAAAACTTCCCAGGCTAAATCTAAATTAACGGAAGACTAAATCGAATCTTTAAAAATATAAACAAGTTTCGATTACCTAGATTGAATTGTATTCTTATTAATGACATTCTAGCAAACTCGTGTTTTAAACTATTATTGAATGCGAACGAGAATTTGCAGGCCAAAACTTCTAAGCAAATGTGCCTCGCGAAGTGGCAGAAATCACACTCTAATTGCTTTCATGCATCAGCCAACACACTGAATGTGAGTACGTCTGTTAGTTAATTAAAATATCAGTGTTTTCATAAACCCTGTGAAGTTAGATTTACATTTGGTGTTCACCTCTCTATTTCAGAAAAGAGGGCTTTGATTTATTACGACGCGTATCAACAACCTATTCAACAGAATATCGCTGGGAAGTACAATTTGTGCCCTTAAATATTTGTGTAACATTTGTGTACATGCTATTGAGTAGCGACCATGACGGCTAGCGGAATACGAAACATCTTCTGTGATTAATGCCCGAATTACCACACTAGTTAGCGCCTGAAAACCCGGCTACTGTCTTGCATATCGAAAAAAACACGCAAAACTCACAGACGCAAACCATTTCGAAAGCAGTTGGTGATGCAACGAGAACCCTTTGGCTACAGCAGGTTGACTGAGTCAAACGGCAGCCTCGCCTTTTAGCAGCCATTACCGGAAACCGTATCTCATACGTACACACGAGTGGTGGGTGTCAGAGCGACTACAAGTGGCTAGTACTGCCCCATGGCAACGGGCAGACATTGTCACGTCTTTGGTACCAGCAACCGACAGAAGAAAAAGATCCTGTCGAAATCGTCGAGGCAGGCGGTATGATTATAGAGATGCGTCTCCACGCAAACGATTCCGGCTCTACTAGGTCCTCCCCCGCCAACTGGCGCGGACAAACATGCGGAAATAGCTGGTTTAGCGATATTGCAGATGTACGTTCACTGGCGACATAAGGATTTCACGCACTAACGCCATTATTATTGCCGGTAGTGCGTTTACGGCAGTAGATGGTAAAGTAGAGGAGGACGTGGCAGCTCTGACTATTGGCAGCGTAGAGCCGTATTTATATGCTGGCCCATGGTATGGCTGTCCCACTTGCGCCGTCAGAGGGGAGTGGATGTATGTTAAAAGCACGTGATACATCTTCCAAGTGGTTTTTAACTCTGGCGTAAGATGAAGCCTCGCCAACGATATGAGTAAATGGAGATGAGGACTATGTCACGCTATGGGCTATGGTAAATTGCAGTGGAACGACTTGTGCATCTTGATCGTGCAGCGCCCTCTGGCATCGATTTCCGCGTGATATTTAGCAGAACAATGCATGCAGTTTCGATGTCAAAACTGCATTCGAGTGCTCGTTTACGTTTAGCATAAAAGCGCCTTGTAATTAATACCGGGACGTGGTAATATAACTTTCACTGTAAATTTCCTTAGTTTCCCTGTTTTGGAACAATTCGCTCCCTTGCTTTCACGCTTACGAGTGACAGTATAGTGACAAAACAAGTCTCATACCCAATGTTGTCGCATTTCTAATTTAGTTTGACGAACTATAGCCCAAACGGTGATTCTGGTGATCATCCACAACAGCCTAACGATACCAGGGCCAAAGGAATAGTAATGCCCAGTATATTTGCTATGTGGATCTTTTTTCTAGTCCGGCTGGTTGCTGCCGATCGTGGGAGCTACCCGAGTCAATTGGTACTGGTTGCTCTTTCCATTTTATTGCTATGTGCGCTGTTGTTGTTATAGCTGGCAAATGTTTCTATACTACCGTTGTTTTCTGTCGTTGTTACGAAGTTCTCGAGTGGGACGATTTCAAGGTCCTCTCCCTGCTCTCGCAGCACGACCGAGTTAACTCTTACGATTGTTACCGAGCAGCGCAAAGCCTTTTCCTCCCGAAGCGGTTTCCGTCACAACGATGAATATTGTCCATTTCTAATTCGGTGTTGCCTAGGAGCCATTCTGGCTATATATAGCATGACTGCGCTGAACTGTAGTATACACTGCACTGGTGCGTTTAACTATTTTAAAATGGAGTGGTAATGCTGGTTCCGGGCTGGGGTTGTTTGCATTTCTGGCAGCGTGAGCAGCGTCAAACACTTCGGCACCGCTAGAATTCAACACCGAAGAGATGGGAACAGAGATGGTCTCGGCGGCCGTTTGCTTCCAAAATGTTGCCATTGTAGTTACTGCGCCCTTTGGATGGATTTGTCTCTGCCCTGGATTGTAGAATTGTCATCGAATTATGCGAGTGGTTAAAGCAGTGAACCCACAAAGAATCGCGTTATAAGGACTTCTTTAGTGAACATATATTGGTTACTTAGGTCTATACGAGTTTGGCCTAAAGAGTGAAGCATGTGAAGTACGGTTTCAGCTTAGTAACCCAAAATTACATCGCTTAATAATTTTGAATTGCATATTTTAATTACTGAAAATTTCGGCAAACTGCCATCGAGATGCAACATCATTCAGTCAGAATGCTAGTGATATGATGAAAAGACATTACTCTTGATGCAGGCAACTTAATTACTGCGAAGAACAAACAAGGCTGAGTTGTGAGTTGGTTGGCATAGTTTACCGGTTATAAACCGGTTATATACCGCTAAATCGAACGGAAGGTAGTCTAGCTGTTCAAACATTTAAATTCAGAGGATCAACGTTGGTGCCAGGCCATACATCTATTGAAATTTCGGCGACGTAACGCCGACTACATCTGTCTGAGCTATGAATTCAATCGGGATTTCCGAGTTGATCATCACACGCATACCTTCACCATCAGGGCTACATTTCGTGTCTTTTGAACGCACGGGTTTCCATTTTCCTAGGGGCTATATCGAGCATTTCGAACCATCGAATCATCTATCAGCGTCTCAACCGGACCTAGCATTTACTTGCGTGAATGTTCCCAACAGCTTGACTTACCAAATGATTATATAAAAGGAAAATACTACATATGAGTCAAAAGCTGGCCAACTAATAAGAATTCATTTCCGTAAAACTTGTGCTAGATAGACTAGATAAGCATTTTTATGTCCTTTTACTGCTAATGTCCAAATAAACATTCAACAAGTAAGATGTGAAGCACATCTACATAGTGTAAGCTAGTTGACACTGTCAATATGCAACTGCTGTTTTTTACCGAATACTATCGCCAGGCAAAGTTGTCAATTTTTATTGTAGAAAGCGTTTAAGAAAATTTCCTGATGAAGTTATACAGATCCAATTTTCAGGACTTGGAATAATACATGCTAAGAGTATTTTGGGCAATGCTGCTCCAGTTGATCTATATCATACTTCGGAGTACCTGATGACACCTCTTACAATCGTCCATCTGCTAAGCTGTTTTAAGACGTGATTGCCAAAGGTCACTACTCAACTTTCGTATTTCCAAATCGCTTCTGCATTAGGCAGGTGTGCCTCACAAACGCTATCGCAGTAATACGGGCTTACCCTTTGACTAGACAGGTGATCGAAAACAGAAGTCCTGACAACTCATGTAAGCACAGTTTGAAGAATATCGATTCAGAACCCTACAGTCTATAATACCGTCGTTACATACGCGCAGGTGAACTGGACTCACTATGTGTCACGGTATGTCTACAATAAGTACTTTTTAAGATAAAGGTGATTGCGTACTGACACGAAAGCATCGCCAGACATCGCCTATTACTCGTACACACGTAACGTGGCCATGGGCAATGGCAACTTTGATTCGCTTATGGCATTTCGCCGTCAAGCAATTTAAGCTCTTCTCAAGGTAATGCGGAACGTTCATTGAACCTGAAAAATCCTTGAGCAGTAATTTATGGTTTGAGTCGGCTTTGTGAAACGTTGGTTGCAACGACAATAGCCAACGTATGTTCTGCTCTCATTTAGAAATCATTTGACCAAAGAAAAAGGTCTACGCGCAATTGCAAAAATCTCACGATGCCAGATAAATAAACGACATTGAGGTGGTCTGCCGATAAAATCTGGTTCATTAAATTTTGGTAAGGTCGCCCATCACCATTTTCTGCTTCCGAGCGTCTTTGATGCCGGCCTTTACCTCATGCGCATGATCGCTCGCAAGCTTATGTATATCTGTGTGTGTGTGTGTATATACGTCTATCGGCGGCTGTTTGTGTGCGTATCTGTATCTGTAGGCCAAAGAGACTCACTCGCGTATTATATTTAGAGTCCTCCGTTTATGGTTCAGCTTCGTTCGGGAACGCGTCGCACTGGCTTTCATTGTGGCTTGTGTTTCTTGAAACCTTGTCCTTCGCGCCCGCCCATAGGCAAACAGAGGTCAACGAATTTGTCGTAGTATCCAATTAAATGAGTCTGCCGTTTTGAATTGCTGCGGATGCTGACTTATGTCAATGTCACGGGTCGTGAAGTCGTAGCAATTAACACACACACATCAACGCACTGATAGATCTTTTGCATCGACACACGTATGTGTCTCCAATTTAACAAATTTGTCGAACGGCCCACTTAGGCCCTTATCGGTCGGCGGGCAAGCAAAACACACAAGGACTTCACAAACTGCTCTGTTCAGTATTGTTGCCACAAACCACTAGTGTGCTTGATCAATAGAACCGGTACTGCGTTGGTAGAATCGGTGTATCGATCAATTCCTTTTAGCGAGAAGCAAAATGAAACATTGCACACACACATGCATGTAGATCATGTAATACCATATTCTACGTGCAGATCAACCGTCCAGTGACCGCGATCAGATTAAGTTATTACTTACAGTCGTAAAGAGCTTTTGTTAAATGAGTTCAATTGCAACGATTCGGCAAGCCATTAATGTCACATGGCACATCACTGCCTAGCCGTTGCAAGCCGTTTGTGGGTAGCCTTTCTCTTGCTATTGGCGAATCGCGTAATCGCGCCCGTCAATCTGTAGTTGTTTGTCAACAGTATGCTCTATTGCATAGTTTAGTCAGCTTACGCACTGGACCTCAGGGCCACGCACCTACGTGTCAACCATAGAAGCTGTCGGCGACTCGAACAAATCCTGAGGTGGTAGATGATGTGTACCAAAGTTTACATCTCCGTGTGTACAATGGTATACAAGAGAGGTATCTGGTGAATTTCTGAAAGGTGGTAAATGGTGTAGAATGCTAGCATGAGATGAAATGTCATGCTGTCGCCTTTTGTGCTGACCAATTCATCACCCTGCGCAAGTACCAATATTCGGTACGCTATACAACGACTTGCTGGTAACTTGGTGCGAAGCTGCACGCGTCACTGACACGAAAACACCATAAGACAACGACAATGGCGACGAATACATTAACAGCAGCAGCAACACTTGCAAGTTCCGGTTGTTTAGGGGTGGTTGTGGTTGCTGTTACCGCAAAGGGTCCTGCTATAACGAGGTCGCGTGGTCACGCGGTCGTATGTGGTTGTCAAAAGTCATCGTCTTCGTCTTCATGTGACTGTCGTTTTGACAGTTAACGAACAAACAGCATGAAGTCGGGTAGTGGAAGCCAATTCCGCTTCATCAGTACAGCCACAAAACAGTAGAGGATATTTGAGCTTAATTTCCCAGATTTCCTGGTACGATACTTCATCAGCCGGGTAAAAGCAGCCTTGTGCGCGTTATTTTTCCTAGAACTGCAGGACTATGGCTACTAAGGCTATATATGGAAACGTCATGCATCCTGGACTCGGGGTTTCCACGTGAACGGTAGGTGCATTTCAATGAAGACCGTATTGAGTGTGTAGCCGTAACAAATATTCCAAATGTTATCTGTATTTCTTTTGACAACTACTCAACCAATGTATTGACGTTTGTACAGTATGTGCTGCCATTTGTTGTAGTAGCTAGATAGTTAGCAGGACTATTATGGACTGTACTAGGATGACGAGTAAAACCGCGTGCGTGGCTGTCAAAGTGGTTACACGCGGCATCGTTCTTTATATGGAATCGCTAGCTTAGGTACGAGTTCGATTCAATTTGAGACATTGACCGTTTTGCTAAAATTCGTGCAGTGTGAACAAGCATGACGACAGAGTTCAGAATTTTGCTTCAAAATCACCTATTGGTACTGACGAAGAGGTTGCCTCTATACAATGTGTATAAAGTACAAAATATTATGAAATGAATTTAATATTGCATTGGTTTCACGTATGTATATATAACACTCTGGCTTTCTTAATTCTTGTGCAACTCGCCAATCTGCTGCAGTTATTGCACACCAGATCATAGTCCATAATTACAATTTCTAGCGGAACAATGTGGGATAAATAAAGATGTACAATAATGCGCAACTAGTCGTATATATCATGTACGTTCATATAATGCTCAATAAAGCACGAGCATATTGTTAGAAGCATATTCGCTTCAATCAATATATTAATATCAATAAATTAAGTTAGAAGTGCACAAGTTGTTTGAGTACTGAAAAGGCACACGCCTATCTCGTCTCAATTAAATGGCGGAATCTTTGTAACTGATTTCGACTTTACCGTGAGCATCGCAAAAACACAATGATTATGGTAGTGGTTTTTTACGTGAGTCCAGTCATCGATAGAAACCGAGATATTCGTCTGCATGTGAATACCGGACCCGCACCCATTCGCAAGGTGGCGATCGTAATGAGCGATTTTATGAGCAAAAAATACATCTGAATAATTAAACAAACATTGGTTCAAAGCAAAAAACCCAACCCACTATCAGAGTTGGAAACGCCAAAATGTGAAGCTTACTGACACCAAAGCAAAAAACGACTGCACCTTTTTACGCTACTTATTGTTGTTATTAAATCGTTTAAACATGATTGAATTGTATTTATGTCAGCTTGTATGCGTGCGTGTTAATGTTTTTGTGCGTATTTATAATTGCGCCAAATTCCTCGGGCGCTTGAATATGAGCCCGCTGGTAAGCTCTCGGTGTAAATTGCCGTCCTTTATTTTTAGCCCCAGTCAAAATCGTGGAATAGTTGGCGAACGAAGCGCTGAGTTGGGGTCGTATGATATTTTGAAAAATACTAAAAAACTACTACGACAACAGGCAAAGTGGCTTCTTATGTTGTAATAACTGTAATCGGAAAAAAGAAGGGAGACTGGGTGAGGGGATGCTCTTCTACTTCAATCTGTCTATCTATTATGTTATCTTGTGCGACCCTGTGTGGTTTCGTCTTCTACAGGGCTATTAGCGACTGCTTAACAAATGTTACTACAAAGAGCCCCGCCGCGGCAGCTAGCATCCTGCGAATGTTCCGATAACTAGTTTCAGCTCGTCGTGACCGCTGAATAAATATAAAAAAATCGAAGAAGATAAAGTGGGAAAAAGCACCGAATTTTATAATTTGCGATCACCGCTAGCACTAGCAGCGTACGGCGGTTACGTTTTTTAGCTAGGCTCATCCATTGTGTCGGAAGCACCATTCACTGGAATTACCAAAGCAGTGTTATCCCTGTTTGTAAAAAGGACGAGATTTCTTTGCTACTTGAATCGCGCTTATTATGAAGAGATTTGAGAAGGCGAAAAGAAACCTGTGAGAGAGATCCAGACTTCTCAGTAGTGTGTGGGCGTACAGAGGACAAGATTTATACGGTTACGTTTGGTCAAGCCAAATAGTCAATCCTCCCGCCGTTGCGCATTTGCAGTTATGGGGTCCGTCTTACGAAGTAATGCAAAAGCGGTACCGTGTACATTAAATGTGGCTGGTGGCCAGCCCTAAAATATTGGAATATTCAGTTGGTCAATCCTCCATTAATCAACTAAATATCGATGAAGGTCATCTTCAGCCGCAAACTCCATAGAACTATTCTGAATGCATAGCACACAGAAAATTTTGTTCTTATTTACAAATGTGATAAGTTCCGTTAGCTAAAATAATTAAAATACCTTCGATATGGCGTGGATTTTAATATTTGCAGAGCAAGTGACCAGATAAGATATATTCACCCCTCGATGAGCAATTCTAGTTTTGTTCAATACAAGGTAGTACATATGGCATTGAGTCAATATGAGCTTGAAAAATTTTAAAAACCTGATTGTAGATTTTTCTACCCTAACCTATCGTAATGATTGGTGTTAACCATAGTGTTTGAAATATACTTTCTGAGCATAACCTTGAGGTAGCTGACGATCATTGCGTTTGAAAAATAGACATAGATGATAAAACAATGTCATTCGGTTCAATGAACAATCCAGTACTACTTGAGAGCAATTATTTTAGTTAATTGGCTATCTCTCCTTGACGTTACATTCTTGCCACACACCCTTAAGAAGCGTTTTCCGACGTTGGTAACTTAGAATTATTACAGGTATAAACAACGCGCCTTAAAAAAGTATTGTTGACATTACAAGCTTCCAACATCCAATCATTTTAATGATGAACGATCGGTTTACCACCGCAATTGCGCATTCCTGTCAATCCACCCTCATTTATTACTACCGTTACGGTTGTTGATATTACATTATTATTATGAGATTAATTAGACTTTACGCCGCCAGCATTTCACTGGCCATCTCCCAACGGCATGATGCAGCTATTGTATAATTGGGCATCGTCCTTATTTCAATCACGAACAGCGCTCATTGTTAGTAATTTATCAACTAGTGTCGTTCGATTACGTTATTACATCACTTGAATGCCTTGCTTGGACATATCTATCAGACAATAACACAATATTAGGCCTAGCACCACATTCAGTTTGCATGCATGCCCGTATACTATATACCACGGATATTTTGTCTAGATCTCTGTGCACAATGGAAAAGAGACTAGCGAATCATAAAATCGTAACGCAGATAGAACGAGCAATCGATTATCGTGCAAACAAATACAAGGTTGATGGGCTATCATGGCTTTGGTTAAGCCGGTTTCGGGCATCGCACGCTGTCAAAAGGTGTGCGTTTCAGATGAGGAGCCTGTACTGAAAAATTAGCGAATCCTTAAATTTTCAAGTCAGTTGAACCACTTTTCAATGTCAGGCCAACAAACGCAAGCCTAGCACACACTTCAACTTCATGCAGCTACGAAGATATAATTAGAAAAATGGTAATATATACTCAGTGGTCCCCAGATAATAGCATTCAGGGTATCTGACAAAACAAAACGTTTACCCGTTCCGCACTTAAGCGCCTGCTTTTCTCTTGTTTATTAATAAACCTTAATAACTTTCGAGGGTGTCCATTTCTGTAACAATAAACGTGACCACGTTTTCCCATAGAGAAAGCGACTTTTTGAAGTCGATAATTCTGAAATAATGCCACACGTGTGGCTGGGATAAAAGCGAATCCTGTCATGATGTCTGGTGGACGAATCCGGCAAAATCCGGCACCTGATGAAAGCCGCCCCGTTATAAAGTGCCAACTGCCCTTCGATAGAGAAGACCAGAGAGCAAGCAGACGAAAAAATAGGTTCTATTGTTGTACCCTGCAGGGTGTGGCCCGTTGTAGGCAAAATGGTGGGCAAAAGTTGTAGGCTGTTCGGCGACTAGTCGCTATTTGGACATTATCACGCAGACAAGTTATACTTTATGCCGCTACTTCAAGGTGTTCCATTCTCTGTAGTATTGGCACAATAACCATCTATCAAATACCGATTACCATATTCCGTTGTAGGTCCGATAATAATACAGATTGGCCATTTTGTTTCACATGCATGTGGTGCAACTGATAGTAGGACCTATTATTATACGATGATGTCTTTGAGAAAAGAGGATCGTTACTGCTGAAATTAGCCGACTCGCAAGCCTTGTGCCAATGGTTTATTATTACAATAAAGTCGTAATATAGAATTGGTCGTTCGATGATAGTTAACGCACCTGCAAGCCATCTCTCCTCATGAGGAGATTTTATAAAAAAGGCCTAGGAGAATAACTTATCGATAAGTAATCATTGTAGCAACAGTAGTGTCATGTCTGGCTTTTGGAGAATCATCGTATCGAACAGTCTGTAAGCCACTGAAAATCAATTTTGTTTACTTTCAAATTCCAATAGACAGCGTTTATGCCATCGACGTATCATTTGAATTATAGTCGTCTTTCTGATCACACAGGTTTCCGTGTGTTTTTTAGAATGCGGTTTACGCCCCTTCGCCATTCGATAATCAACCCGTGAAAGCAGTTTATGCTTTGACTGTTCGCTGAGCTAAACTAAACGACCATATATTTTTAGCCCGGTACCCTCTCCATGTTTTTGGGATCGGTGGGTTGAAACCTATTGGCCGCTTGTTTGCTGGTCGATACAATGACTGGCTTTCATTCGAGTTCTTTCGTGTTTTTCTTCGCTTCGTAAATGGGTACTTGTTGATTTATTTCTAGACAACGTTCTGTGACAAAATACGTTTTTTCTTGTACTCTTGATGTAAATTAATTAAATATGCAGGTATTCGTTTACTACTCGCTAGTTATGTGTGAATGAAAAAAATGATGAGGCCATCGCCGGGTATGATAATCGCCTAGTTTGTTGTTTTTAATATCGAGAAAGCTTTTGACAGAAAAAATATTACGACGAATTTTTTCTGCTTCTGTCAAATGGTCACGCTGCAGTGACGTAACATCGGGGTGGAGTTGTCGCGTATCTGAAGGTCTCTCGTTCCGTATCTCGTATCCATCAAATTTGGTTAGCACTCGTCTAAGTGGTGGCGACATTCCTGTAGTGCCCACCCATTTTTGCGCGTCATCAATTTCCTAACGCTAAGACGTCACACAAACATGCTCAGGTTGCCGCATACGTTTGGCGACTAAGGCGCTCAAGTCGCTCAAATTCGCTCGCAGACAAGTCGGCACACATTCCACATGGTGACAACGGGTATTTCACTTGACTCTGCTGTGCGTCGAATAGAAAATGCTGCTCACAATCTTCACACACGCCCGCAACTGGCATCGAAATTAATTTGATACGTCTAGTTAGAACGGTATCATACCGTGGTTACCCACAACCGAGCTTATTGTGTGTACAAGCTAAAAGGGCGGTATGGATTAGAACTGCAGACAGAAGGGTACTACTAATTTCAGAGTCACGCACACAGGTTGAAGCATTGGAAAGTTCGCTAACAATCACTTGAAGATGCGATATCGGCGGAAACTCCAGATCAGTGCAAACAGATCTGAATTTCTGATATGGAATCTGTGCCATCTATAATTAAGTGACTACGAAAGAACTTGTCAACTGAGCTGGTGTGCACGTTTACAGTGGATGAATAAAAAGGCACACTTCCCGTTTGGTTAACGTTGCCCTGATGTTGGCTAACTTTCGTTACCGAGAATGAATATTTAGTTGTTACTTTTGCATCAATTAAAAGTGTAGCTCATGACACATATCTTTGCCATTAAACTTATGTAAATACACTGCAATGTGACCCTGTCAACCAAGCTCATTGTTAAAAACATTGTTTGGTATGGCATGTTCCTTTGTTAATGATGCCGTTTGATGAAATACAATTAGCCTAAATGTCTATACATTCCCATATCATAAATTACTTAAAGTTTAATCACACTAACTTCTATTCCAATTACCCCTTCGCCTACGTTTCGTTTCTACTATTTCTCTCCTCTTTTCTTCGAAGTGAAACAAATGACAAAATCGTTATAACAATCGGAGGTGAGACCAACACCATTTTATATCCAATGGTTTGTTGGTTGGTTTCTTCATTATATGTATATATAATATAAATTGCTACATCGCACAGGGATATAAGATGGTGCTTACAGATTGGTGTTTTTCCGATTCATATTGCTGGCAAAAGTCTACTCAGAATGTGCATAGTATCAAACCGGTCAATTGACACGCAATAGAAGAACTTTTTTTATTTAGGTTACCGTGGCGCAAAAAGTTTCGCAAACTGCAAACAGTTACCCAGAGAAAACTGTCGAAAGGTGTGGGAAGAAAATAACTAGTAAAAATTGCCGTTGGACGGATCAATACATGATCGTTAATGACTGGCGAAATTTTCTTGCATTTTACCTTCATAGCTTTTTGCCTATGCGATTTGCTGGTATAGTGACGTATACGGAGGCTATGTATCAGAGTTTATAACATGCCAGCATCCGCGTTTTCGTGATACGGCAAACGACTTTATTGTACGATTTTCTTTTAATGAACTTTATTATTACTAAGACATCACATACGTACAATGCACAAATAACATAGTTGTTTTGGCTATATCATCCTAAGTTCAACCTCCGTATTTTAAGGAAGCGTCGAATGTTGAGGGTACACACAGCCGAAACACCCTGTCCTACAGTGTAAAACAAGTGTAAAAATTGTGTAAAAATCAGTGGTTTGGTGGAGTTGAGGTGAGAAACAGCGTGACGTATTAAATACTCTTTTAGGTTTTCGTACTGTACGTTCATCAACGGACTTGACTGACCGACACCATACAATATCCACAGCGGCTGCTCATATCCGTATAAACGCCCAGCACATAGTGCATAGTTGTATACAAAATTCAGCCAACTGATCAATATAGCTTATTGTGTTAAATACACGTTGTTAAAAAAATATATATATTTTATTCGGCTGCCAGCAGGACAACAGTCATTCAATGAATGTCTGATATTTTATAAAGCAGTGGTTATTGATTATGAGTATGCCATTTAGAGAAAGGGGACATATCTGTAAGATGTATTTCCGCAACGAATTTCCTCTGAAACCTTCAGGTTTTAATAGTGCGTCGGTACAAGGAACAGCCCAACGCCCAGTGAATCGTCGAATGAAATTGGTTCACCCACTTTGTTGCTGCGGGTCTGGTGATCGAGAGAGCGAAATATAGTATTCTACCTTCTAAAAGTTACGTGCCTATCACTCACTAGCAATGTCCATAACAAATGTGGAGGATTTAGCCAAGGTAGCACGCTACAAGCCCGGCGATTTACCATTCTAATATAAACGACAGTCAGCGCGACGGAAATGCGAAAATGCTACGCAAGTCTAAGAAGGGGATAAGGAAAAATGTCTGGCTATACGTAGATAGGAAACTAAATAAATAGGTGAAGGTAAGGATAGTAGTAATAATCAGGTTGAATAGATACAATTAGGAAGGTGCGGGTGGAGAGTGGGGAGAAACAAGAGGGGAATACTATTGGAAGGCGCAAGCGAGTGATGATTGAATCAGAAAAATTATCAGCCTGTCTCGCTTGTCTTTTGTCTGTTTGTTTCATCATGCATCGTAAAAAAAATTCTCCAGGATAGAAGTTGTACCGTGGGCACATAAGTTGTATCCAAAGGTAAAGGGAGTACTATATCATAACGTTATTGCTGCTGCCTGGATTAACATCTAAATAGTATCTCAATATGGCGTTGTGCATATGGTGAAGGCCAGTGGCCGTACGATATATATATATATATATACTATATGTTTGACTTCTAGCGGTAACAACTTCAACCTACCATTAAGAGGATACGGGAAGAGAACGGTGCATGGCAACGATGATACCGGCTAAAAATTCGGCATTGTTTTGTTCAGAGATTAAGCAAATAATCTAAAATGGAAGGTTGCATAAATGAATAAGCCGATTTTTGCTTTCCTTATTGTATCTCTAAGACTTTAATCAGCATTATTGTTATAACGCTGCTTTCCTTTTATTTTTAGCGTCTGTAAAGGAAGATATAATGAGTATCGAAGGGGCGACCAGATATTGTTCGAAATTTCCGGCGAAATCCATTGTCGGATAATTTAGAGGTAGAGTCATCGGTGGAATAGCTTGACCTGTCTTTTCTGTGTGTCTGTTTCTGATAACTTATTTGGGTCCCTACTTATATAAGGTCTCACATGTATGTAAAAAAGTATGCAAAATCAACATGTTAAAGGCAATTCTGTCGACAATCAATTGGCGTTATCAAACCAAATACAGATGGTGACAAATTTTCGAATTATCAATATGTGCCATCCACGTTGGCCAAAAGTTAAAGTAGAAAACGCTCAGCTCGCAATACTAAAATCTCCTTTTTGGCTTAGAGCTGCGCAAAGTTTTGGAGTTGACTATGTTTTGTAATGCACTCCCAGAGATACTACAAAAGAGGCAGGGCTTTAAAAAATAGACGATTTGTAGACTGGCTGAATCACAGACAGTCGACTTGTTGGTTCGACGCTCTCTTTTAGAACTTTGTTTAGAGGTTAGCTCTCTCTCCTGTCATTGAGGCTACTCAGTTGTTGTGGGGTTAAGCAAGAAAATTCTGTTAGCACGTTACACAAAGCTACACAGTAAATTACATTTAAAAACATAATATTTATGTAGAATTTTTTTATAATAATTAACACATTTCAACGCTTTTCGAAGTTATACCGGGTGGGTATATAAGCAACCAGTTTCAGAATGGGGTAATTGTGCTAAAATGAATACTATTGCAAACTAACATTTTATAACAGAATCACAGTTGTGTAACGTCACCGCCCCGCTTTTCCATTTCCCACTAGTTTAATTCTCTGAGGACTCATCGCGCGTGCAGTCATTCCTAACTCATTGACGTCTGCGCGACAGGAACTGCTCGCTTGCTCTGTCGTTATGTCATCACGATTTTTTGGAAATCTTTAGGAATAAATGTTCTCTTGGTTTCCTCACCTTAATTTCAGTCCAGTTACTACACTCGTTCTTCAGACACCGTTCAGAGGCCTAAAGAGCTGCTCTGCTTTTGTGAAAAAGGGAAGGGAGTCATTAGTACTGTGAATGGCTTTCACCGCACTGTTGGCTGATGGCAAAATCTTGAACGACGTTTACTGTAACAATGCAGAAGTAAAATATCGTCACAGGTTTTTTTCCCATCCAAATATTGGCTCCTGCTGGTGCTCTGGTTTTCGCGCAGTAACGAAAAATCGCTCAGAGAATGAACGAATTCATTCTTGTATTAAACGCTATGGGCGGGCGGTAGAAGTTTCGCTCTCAGTGATTGTTGCAGATTGCCATATTATAATAACAATGGAACTAGCAGTAACTACTGTTGCTTTTGACAATGATGATTCTAACTAATAGTCACCATGTCACGTGTGTGTAAATTACATAATTTGTAGTAATTCGCGCGTTGTTGTAATAATGCGACGATTTTGGAAACGAATTATGGCTGCTGGCGCGGCACATGAACGGATCATCAACTGACGTGAGGTGGATACAATGGAAAAACTAACAGCACGTTAATACCTCATCATGTTGACGGCTGTTGGATAATTTTCAACTGCGAGAACTTATTGCATCATCGGTTAGCGGCATCGGTATTGCCTCAACGATTGAAGCATCGCGGGGTGGGTGCCAGGTTCTCGTCACGAGAATATTTACCGGTGTTCCCGAAAATAGACCCGTAGAAAGCTGCTGGTTCAGCGTAAGGGTTCTAGCAAAAAAGACATTATCTTTTTTTTAGTGTGAAAACGCGTTGTGTTAAAGACATTCATAAACTTAATAGTGGATCATGGCTTACAGGTATGTGCGATTTGTTTGCCGCGATCCTCTTTTCGCTGTACGCTTGAGTCTACTTGTTCCGATGTCGCTAAACTACTACTTTCTACTGGCAGTGTTGTGTACACTTGTTAGGGTACTTAACTAGAGCGGAGCTAAGTACGTGCGGACAGGAAAAGGCAAACGCTCAGTGCAAAGCATATCTTGTGCTAAGGCAATACTGGTCACGAGAATCGTATTGCCTGAGCTGATATCGCTAAACACGAGATAATCGGCAATATGAACACCTGGCATTCAATTGGAGATGATGTAAAGCATGAGCGCTATTAAATGAGGATATTCAAAATCATTAGTTCATAGGCATTGTACGGATATAATTTTTTGACAGAGTACAGTACCCCTTACAACAAATTGGTTGTATGGGGTACTGTATACCGTTGTGTAGAAAAACTCGTAAGGTATGTCATTCGAAGTTACCAAAATTTTCCGTTTAGACCATTGTCGCGTACGTTCCTCATTAGCACAACCTGCCTGTAAATCGGTAAAACATTTCGGAAGGTATCTTATGCACCTTTTAAAATGCATAATGCGCGGTATTTCGCGTATACGCTCCGGAATCACGTGTCGCGTTTCAATCTGTGAATTCGACAGTTTGTTTACGTCCGGGTGAATGATGTGGGAAACAATAAAATAGCTGGCGTACGACGAGCGAGCGCAACTCACCTGAAAGATGACCTCAGATAAGGACGATGTAAACTGATCAACGTTTTGGCGTCATTACCGACGACTAGTAAATAGTGCAGAAGATAAAATCACGAAACGCCCATCGCGGATCGAATCGTTTTGGCACATCAAGAGCACCGATGAGACGGAACTGTTTGTACTGGTCAGCAAAGTAAAACTTGTGACCCTGGTATAAGCAATTTTAATTTACGTAATGTTCGCAATTTTTATGTACGAAATGAAGCGACACATACGGTTACGTTTGCCTTCTCTGTTTTTTAATTTTTGTGTGAAAATACAAGGCGCCTATTAATCGATGAGTAAACTGAAGTTTCTTGAGAATCTGAATAAATATACGTAATCTGTTCATAGGCCACTTTATTTTACTTACCTCGTATACTACATCACTAGCTCCGTTGTTTAAACAAGTTTGACTATTTATAGGCAGTCTTTCATTTAGACACCGTTGCGTCCTTTTCTAAAAGTTTTCGCAGTAAATATATTTTCGGCCGATTTTTTAATGCAGTCATGAGATGGTCAGTCCTACACACTCTCAAGACGAGCTACAGAAGCGATATTTTATAAACTGGTTTTCTTCCAAACGGAAATCGCGCTACCGGCTGACTTTAGCGTGCTGTATATTGACGGTAGCAGGTTCCTAGGAGTGGGTGCTGCCAAGCAGCGTAACTAACGTTTCGGCACTGGACGGGAAATGACCAGACCGCACCGGCGAGTCATACAGAGGACATGTAGTTGTGCACCTACAGCATACAAATTTGTTTTGGCTTCGTTTTTATTTTTTACCCGTTTCTTTTGGCAGACAGGACCAAAGAACAGAAGAAAAGCTAAAGGTCATCAGCGATGGAATCTTTCTGACGATGCTTTTTTGGCAATGTCTTCGTCGATGAGGTGGCCTTCTTCAAGTGGCCGTATGGGATGTACACGCGCAAGTTTCAACAGCGTCCATTTGTATCATCCGACTATACCTAGATGACCCCAACGGGGCATCCAAGTATTTATTAAACGTATAGTCTCACACATAAATCCCAGGCATACGTTTTTATTGTCTTATATGTCAATATCTAGTAACGATATTATTTCTAATGCACTCACAGCAGAGTCGTAAGCTTACCTCGAAGCACCTATGGACAACTTAGGACTGGCTGTACGTCAGTCCATAGCCTACCGTCGTCTGCAGCGTTTACTAAAACATACCCCACAGTATTATCCTTCAATTTCTAATACAAGCAGCACATATTTTCACATTGAGCTTACCGCACATATATTCCAGTAAATCCACATCAAAATAATGACGGCCATACATCTTTGGTAATCTTTCAAGGATGCACGCGCATCATTACTCTAATCCTTTATCAAAGGCGAGATTAGTATTTTATTAGAATAGGACTCCAAAAACGTGTAGGGAGATAAAACATTGCGTACCGCGACCTCTGGCACCACCGCAGATGTCGCATCCGTTAGTCACTCAATTTCTATCCTATTTAGAAATGTGTTTGTCAAATGATTTAACTACTCAATGGTACTAACTTTCTATTTTTTGGGCTTTATTTATATATTTATGTGTATACGCTATTTGACAACTGAACTCTTAACACACCATGACGTTATTATGGTTTCGACATATCTACGGCGGTACATAGATTGACGAATATAATTGTACGTGTTCTACTAACAGCGAAAATCTATCGACAGTGCGTACAGAAGATGTGCTAACGCTGCAATTTTTACAGATTTTTCGAATCTTCATAACTGCGCAACCAGGTCGGTTCAACACCTCATGGCTTCTACCCCCTAGTACCATAGGCATGCATTGACTAGATGTCCTCGTGTGTCTGTGTGTGGGGGGATTAATTTTAAATGTGTACAGCGGTATGGGCAAGAGGTGTAGCCTAATGATTTTATATGACTCGGACGCCGTTAGTTTATAGACAGGGGGAGGGGGCCAGCTGGTTAGTTGTACAGGTGAAAGGCCTATTTAACGAGCGCAATAACGCTTGCCTTTTTGCTTTTGCTAGCGTAGCCATAGCTAACGTTTGTAAAGTGTCTGTGCTAGTACGGATTAATGTACGAGTGCATGCAATGTTTCTGTGATGATGCTATCAAGTAGAAGGAGCGCGCGCGGAAAGACAGAAATTGCTGTGTCTGACCCACCAGGCGTACTGGCGGCGCTGTGCTTTAGATATCAGTAATCGGGGTGCTGCTAACACATCGAGTTGTTCAATAGCTAATGGCAGACAATTGAGAGAGTAGCGCTGGCGTCGGTGACAATACACAAATTGGCATTTCGGATGGACATTTAGATAAGCCTACTCTAACCGGGTTTTATGGTTAAATGTGGCACTAGCGTAGCAAGAGTCATTCTTCTTTACAAACTTAAAACGCCTCATGCCAAGTATCATGCTCGCCTAACAGAAAAAAACAACGATGTCTTAATGCGTGACTGATCACACAAGCGGCGCCCATCTCTTTTAGAGGAAGCGATGGTTAGATGTGGCGTTACGGGTTAATGCTCGACCTTTGCTAATCACTCTACGGGCGAGCCTGGAGGCGACACCCCTGCAGACTAACAATTGTCATTTGATCACCAACATACACGTTTGACTTGTGTATGTCTTTGAAGATATTACCAATTAAGATAGAGAAATATACTCTTTGTAAACGGGAATCGTTTACAAAATGCGCTTTGATCTTTTTATGTCTCATTTTCTATATTGTTCAATAACGAGTCAGCTTTGTATTTATCATGTATTTGTCATGATGTTTTCAAGACTATAATTGGAAAATTGTAAAAGAATCCTTGAGAAAACTTGTTAGTTTTTTATTTCTATTTGCATCTACACATAATTTAGAAACGCGAATGTCGTTTACATTCGATTACTGAATATTAATGTTGCATAGGATGGTGTATTCACCGTGCTGCTACGAATTTAGTTTCAACCATCGATACATTAAAGCACCGCTGTATACGACCCTCTTTTGATCATCACGTTTCAGTTTAGCTAACAGAAGCGGAGCAAAACAAAGAAAGCATTAACAATAGCTTTCGTGCACGCGTCTTTAGTGTATCGCGTTGTGCTCCTCTTTAGACATCCATTCAACGTTTTCGTCCCTAGACTCATTCAAAGAAGATAGGAATATCGCCCGCACAGCTACCATTTATTGCTTTTGCCGTAGTGCTATAGAGCATAACCGTGTCAAATGCAGAGCTGATTCTACTGGGCACGGCACACGTGGCTCATAGGAATAATTGTAGTAATTATTGCCACACATATCCACAAATGCATCCAGCAACGACTAACTCATTTGGCTAAATTAAAGTAAGTTAAGTATAACATGTATTGAATAAAATGTGTTGTTCTCCTTTTCTTCTTTAGATATTGTCATTGCATACTTCTGCATCTTTCACTCAAAACAATCGTTGCTCCTTGCTTTCTGGCGTTGCCCTTCGAGAGTCTCTTTAGGCTAGCCGCAAGTCGACACTTCTATTAGCAATATGCGCCTCGAGATTTTACTGTAACTGCAGAATTTAATGCTGTTATTTGTCTTTCTCCTAGTTTACTATTTTGTTTCTGTCTGCTTGCTTCGCGTATCCTTATCTCTTGCCACTTCTGTGATACCTCTAGTGCGTGATTCATGCACCCGTCTGTCGAAATGTCGTTTCCTATTAGTGGAAACGGACCAGCATAGGAAGCATTTATTTGTACTAGACAGCTGCTATGTAATGCGATTTGCAATACAAACGTTGCTACTGCGATACGAACTCAATTTGGGTATTCTCGTGGCGGCCTTTACGATCATCACGATTAATTTGGATTATACTGAATTGCGGAATTACGCTATTTGTTGATATGTGGTAGTGCTGATGATGCTCTAGTCGTATTGGCCAGTGACTGCCTTTGCGGCCTGTATCGGCAAGGCTATGCGGATGACACAAAATAGGTAAAGAAGAACTGGTGGTAAAATACCAGATGTAAAAAAGTATTAACAGCATGACAAAATGTAACAGAAATCCTGAGTGCTTCAACTTGTGGAATGCTCATGGCAATGCGCTCATGACCTTGATCTTGATCTTACGGTGTTCCTTTTCGCGCAGATTTCATATATATATATATATATATATATATATATATGACAGGTAATGATGGTGTAGAAAATAGATGGAAAATCTGGTTAACATGAACGAGCTTTTTATAACATCATTATGATCACGTTTAGACATCGACGGGCACGACTTTGTTTAGAAGTCTGTGATTTCAATGAGCTTGATGATAGGTAGGTGGCTTACTTTATCATCAATGGTAAACGGAGAAGAACATGATGTTTATTCACGACACACCACTATTTAAAATGCGAACTTGTCATTTACTTTGGACATGCCAGATATTAATCATATCACATTTAATAAAGTACCACTGACCAAAATGTAGAGATGCGCTATAAACAACAAATATGTCAGATATAAATAAAGCAGGCGAAACGTCGTAGGAAGGTGCCGAAAGCCCGTTTTTCCAAAAATCTTCTTTAAAAAAAGTTGTTTCGAGAACGCATTTAAGACGCTTCGCTCTACGCCACACTTTTATAGTGCGGTATACCCACGGGACAAAAGAAAAGAAATTGCTAACTGCACGACCTGGTTTTATGTCGTTGTAATAAATTTCCTTCACCGTATTGGCGAGAGTCCTTATTTATACGTATTTGAAGATTTATTCGTATTTATATTTTGTATTTATCAGCTCTCCTGCTGTTCTAAGAAGGTCGCTAAACCAACATAAGTCTACAACATAAGTCTGCTACGGGAGCCTCCGTAGAGGCCTGCAGTGAACGGATGAAAGGAGAAAATGTCTCGTTTGAAATTATCTGAATTTCTAAGGTTGATGTATATTGGTGATAAAACGTACTTTACGTTGTCACTCTCACTACAATCATATGTTACCTTACAGATTTATTCTTGTTTGCAGACTACCATATGTGCACTATTACATGCTCAATTTCAAATAAATGGCAATTAAAATTACATTAAAGTTCGGCAAAGTGTATCTGTAATATTTATAATTTAAAAAAGAAATTTTTTCGACGAAATGCTTAATGCATTATTTTTTCAAAGAACAGATGCAGTTTTCCCCATATGCTGAATGGTACCGGGCATGGCGAAGTAAGAAGTCAGCGACGTTAGCATAGCAGCATATTAAGCTACAGTCGCGACGGTACGAGTGTGTGCAGACAAAACCAAAAACTATATAGAAGACTCTTTATTTGTGCAAAGCTATGTTGAATAATTATCGATATACCATAGCTATTATTTATAACAGTCAATTTCTTGGACAATTGGTCATTTTATAGTTTCTCTGTAATAAGAGTGAACGACCACTAAACAAAAGGCTAAGCAGCATTCAGTGTGCTCCGCTATTAAATATTACATACTTTAATGAGATTAACCGAGAACAGCGAGGTGCTGCACCAGAAGGACCTTAGAGAAGTCATGAAGCCCTCTAAAAGCTGAAGGTACGCTAAAATAAATGTGTTTTTATTACCCTCCCCTCTGTTTACGTTGCATATTTATTTTGTGCATTACGAATACTACATAATCCTTACATGAAATACTACATGTATCCTCTTCAACAGTGCGATATAACAGCAACTCTTGTTTGCTCCTTTGTGTTGTTTTTTTTCTCTAAACTGGTTTATTAACGATACAACGATACAATGACGGTCAGTGTCACGACCGATAAATACCACGGCATCCAAAGTTGCCCGACGGCGTTATTAAGCCAGATGCTTAAATCAAATAGGATATGTACGCACCGTCCACATGGCCGAGAATGAGAAAAAAATGCGCACAGGCCATGTGCGATCATTGTATACGTTACAACGCACACTGAGCGATAGCTCGCTTTACGCTTTTCGACTTCTCAGGTGTACTAAAGTGCAAGAAGGGGCCGTCTTTTACTGTTGGCAGAAGGAGACATTATCCGATAGAACCATTAACAGATTGAACGGCAGAACGTTTGCTTGAGCAAAGAAAGCAAAGCGATAGTGGAATTATAATCACAGTAAAATGTGTATTCATTTGGCTTTGTTTGAACGTAGCCGATTGGCTCGGCGCTGCGATGTTATTGAGATCTCGTCGACGTCGAATTGTCTTCTGGGAAATTGTAAGTAACAACAGGTTTATCGCCAACGACAGAACGGAATACTGAGTACTAAACATTGCTATGATTAGATCGGCGAGACGGTTACATGCCCATGCATTTGTACGTATTATATAACCTACACGATAGAATGCACCGTGTATCTAACATAGAATTCCACCATTTTAGATTAACGCGGCCTTGGTATGAATAACGGAGGGCTAACACTTTTGTTTGAGGACTTTGTAACACACATTTCTGTGTTTCCCTATCTTGCAAACAACTTTGTTTTAGGCTTTTCGGCAAGGACGAGTAAAGCCCTAGAGAAATAAGGCATGGAATAGCGCTTTGAAAACACAAAAATTTGATATAGGCAAGTTTGGAAGACTTACCACATTCACGCTCATATTTTGTTATAATATTCTTACGTGTGTTCTCAGTTTTCTTGTATATATAGACTGACACATCGTAATACTGCTTATGCAAATTTATATTACCGCTTTTTAGACTGCCAGTATGAACTAGTTGAGGCATGTATAATAAGAAAAGCGCGTTTTTGAATTGCATTCGTGATCGTGTTGAGATTTCCAGCAAACATAGTATCTAAGCAGAGACCACTGAAAACGCTTATGTGATGCAATCTAAGCTGTTTAGCAGAGTGAACTGAATTATTCATTAATAGTCGCAAATTCTGCAATAGAATTTTCAAAGTTACTTTAAAGCACCGTGCTAAAATGAAACAAGTCGTGATATGCTTCATTCGAAACAGCACTCAAGCAAAATGAACATTTTGAAATAATTATATGTCGTGTGCACCAGGTGTGGCTCATTTGATAGTGTACAATTCATGTATTTACAGAAGAAATCCTGGACTCAATTTTTGTACGCTTATCGAATTTTTGTTCCCAACTGTGATTTGTTCCGTCTTGACATTTGAGTTTAAGAGTCGGAAGACTTTTTAAAAGCACCATCAGAAGACTCTTTAGAAGATGCACATTTCACTGCGACGCATTTTTTACCACTGGAATTTGACCTCTGCTCACAATTGACAACTCAATATACCCTCATGGAAAGATACCTCTGAACAAAATTGGCACCCATTCTCTCAGAAAGATGCGACGGAGTTTAATGCGAGCAAAATTGCCCCTTTGATTTAACTGGAATCGTGAAACATTTTGTTGACTTCATACAAGCGTCAGAACTGATCGTCGTCCTTGAAAATGCCCTCCGTTGTTCTGCTTAGCACTACCACAGTTCCAAAATACGCCAAAATAAATTAAGAAGAAAGCCAGTCTCAAGGCAAACCAATGTCACATTGCTTATTTAGCCAAGGCAACATGTGCAGTAATGTGACGTTATCTACTGCAGATGTACAAAAAACTATATATTTGATCTCTTACTATGTTGTTCGTTTCTCATTGGCCCCGTGGACACGGTCTGCCCTTACAGGATAACAATAGCAACAGAACATTGATCGAACACACTTATTCCTTTGACACGGACGTGGTTAGTCCATCGTTGTACCGAGTGCATTGCCAAGCGCTTCACATCTATCCGTTACAACACCCACCATGTAATTATGAATCCATAGATTAGAGGTTAAAGGTTAACAGGAAGCTGTTTGCTAGTGGCTTGAACTGATTTGTGTTAATAGATTTCTCCGTGAACTTCTAATATTTGGTTATGTCAGTGCCGGTAGCAACAACAGTTCTTGCCTGCCTAACGCAGTCACGATGGGGCCCGTGGTTAATTTATTTCTGGCTGTGTACGTAAATTTCTTGAAGATCTCAATTAAAGCGTTGCTTGAAATGCTCAATTACATAAAATTATCAAGGGTAGCTGCTACTAACTTTTCAATTAAAGTTCTGGGTAAATTTTATTATATTCGTCGAAAAATATACTAAAGATATTCGTTTATAAGAACTCTAAGATGGAGTATTTGTTAACGTCTATATTACATTTGACGTTCTTGTATATCAAATGCCCAAGAATCGTACAGCTCATACGCGCAAATTAATAAATATTTTGCAAGGCCATTTATGGTTTGTTTCCTTAAATGCAGTCGACACACAAGAAAATGGGTTATCCATTGCACTTTTTTTTAACTATAAAATTCCAACGCACGGCAGGGGTAAGGTATTTAGCGTGTGACATGTGAGATTGAAAAATCGAACGAAATACTAACTCAAGCGCTATCACTCCTGGATCAAAAGAATCCACTTCGGGGGTTTATGGGTACGGTAACAAAGATAAATGTCAGTCCAGACGTAATTCCCGAGATGGCCGATGTAGCTGTAAGGATGGCGTCCGCCAGTGTAAATCCCGAAGATGGTATATCGCGGTTTCAAGTTCAAAACGGATGGGGTTTCCGAAGGTCTTATCTAGCCTATACACAACTTACTGATTACCGGTTATTGACTTGCAATACAGAAACTTAGAGATGGTAGTTATTGCTCTGACGGTAACATAGGCAAAAATTATGTTGAAGGTCATCTAATTATGGAGTGTATTTCTTCTTCCTGTGGCCGTCCGAAGGTCACTAGCCTCGAGAAAGTTCCAGCTGTCGAACAACTGTGCGTCCAATGGTTAGTAAGTATTAATGAAAAGTATTGCGCTCGTGGACCCGCTGGTACCATACTGGATGTTAATAAAAAAGAGAGAGGGAGCAGCGAACCATTTCCTGTCTTGTTTAAAAACCGTAGCTCTTTATTATGTCCCGGTGTGGTTATCGAAAGCTGTGAACGTATGAAAGCTAATTAATAATTTTTTTGGCGGCCACGACAACGTCGATCACTTCAAAGCAATGCAAACGTTGTGGAAGGCGGAGATGTCAAACGAACGGACACATGCAGGCACGCATACGCTGCTTGCTGATGTTGGTGGCAACTTGAAGTAGATGCCGGTTTTGCCGAGTCAGTGTTTTCAGCGAGTACTATCGTAAGCATCGACAGCGAACACAGCTGCTACCAAACGATTGGCAGCAGTTGTGGCAAGGTTGTGTATACGGTTGCATCTGTTCCTCGTACGCTAATGTCGACGAGTTAGGTGGGCAAATAACGATGTAACGCAAATAAAAGCAGTTTGTTTGCGGTTCTTGACGATCTCAAACTAGTTTATGTGTTTTGCGCTGATTTCGACGATTTGAAATTTGTTGCGACTCTTATCTTGCCTAATCCTTGTTTAGAGCAAACAGTGACTGTGGATGCAGCAGTTCTTAAAAACGTAGGTAAATTTGACCTTGTTTTTCACTCGGGGGTAGAATAGTTGGCTTGTGCGCAAAACGCCCCGGTTGCGATGATAATTATGAGCTACGTTTACCGAACAACTCCCTTGTTCGACATCGGAAATCGGATTGGTACCGCTATTTCTTGTCAACCATTAGTACGTCGAGAAGGTAGCGTGAGCATCGGCGATTCGAAATAAATTACTTCGGGAGCCACTTTTTACTACGGGGGGTGCGAGTACTAATATTAAGTATGATGTGGGTCATTCATCTTCGTGATCTTCATCATAATAATTATGTGAATGAGCAGAAAAAATACTGTATTCTTCTTGTACCGTATGCGCTGCAGCGATTCCTGCTGGTTTTTTTAAATTTGTTCGATGTTCAGATAAACGTGATATCGAGACAGCGAAACTTACGGTAAAGCTGTAAAAACAAGGAATGTGCGGTAGTGCAAGGTGTGAGCAGGCGAGAAATGGGGGCACATAGATTAATAGAACAAAAAGTATGCTTAGTCGATTGTATGATCAGACGGTTAAAATGCCCCCTGCAGATCGTCGAAGAGGATGGCTGATTTTTAAATTTGTTTCCATGATGGTGATATAGCATAATAATAATGCGCATAATAGCATAATACGAAGATCATTGTGCCTCCTAAATACAGACGTGAACGTCAGTCTTTTGTTTTTGTTTGAGCAAGTGCTTGCTCGAATGCAGGTTATGCCTTGTGAGGGCGCAACAGAGAGAAACGATTAAGCGCGGTATTTTTTTGTTGTTTTTATATTGACT
Source organism: Tropilaelaps mercedesae (assembly GCA_002081605.1). Classification (NCBI taxonomy): domain Eukaryota; kingdom Metazoa; phylum Arthropoda; class Arachnida; order Mesostigmata; family Laelapidae; genus Tropilaelaps; species Tropilaelaps mercedesae. Next base: position 45,127 of record MNPL01018470.1, read on the forward strand.
GTTCTTCCATAAAATGCAGTACAGGTACATAGACGTGTGATATCGTGTATGAAAAAAGTGGCTTTTTAGATAGGTTACTATACAGCAAACAGGGTAGCTTAACGTAACGTTACATGTGGTCCGAGGGGTGCGTAGTTTAATATACCGATATAAATGTTGTGTGCGGATGAGAAGGCTTATAACTGTTAGCAGAGGTTTCTCGCGAACCGCCCACACATATTTTTGACAATTATACTCGGAAGATCGGAGGAAAACTTTACTGTTTTTTAAAGCATAAAATTGTTTAGGACAAAGCAATGTGCATCCAATACAGACCGCTTTATTGTTTATGTATTGGGTTGCTGATGCATAACACCGTGACACTTTGATTCCGGTTGTGGTAACTTTCTTATAAGTGGGCGTAAAAAATCTCCTTTTTCAGAAATACGCTATTATAGAGCTCTCATGTTTTTTTATATAGGCGCTACTTCGTGTAATACGTTAATCATGAGACCATTTTTTGCATTTTCGCCCATACGAAATGCCGATTATAAAAAGGAACGATTATCGAACGATCAGTCGGGTATATAAAAACCAGCCAAATACAAGCACTTCACCGATGTACCTATATTTGGGCACCTGAGTACGTTTTTCCGCACCTGAGCCAGCGTCGAATAACCGAAACCTTCCGTTCATTGTAACAGAGGCGCGTATTAAGAACACTTGTCATAGGTGCAAAAGGTGGTATGCGTATCGTCACCGAGGTTTGAAGTAACGACCTCCATCTTCACAGTCAAAGATCCGCCTGTCGAGAATTTATATGAATTCGTTGTGAGATGGCTGGGAGTACATAAAATGGAACGGCACCTCCAAAAATGATTTAGAGCATTTAATAATAATATAAAACCATTAACACCATATGTAGTATATAGCGTGTGACAATTACCAGCAACTAGTATTTGCGGCTTTAACAAGCATAACATTGCAGATAAAAAAGCTTAATCTATAGCCGGTTGATTTATTTCTCTCTATTTCTTAATTTCTGTACATTGTTATTGCGCTCAAGCTTTCACAAATACATGCCGACGAAACACTTTCGTTAACACCTTCGCATACATTGTACATTGCGCTCTCCTACATTCTTTAATTGTTATACATGACAGGCCGCATTCCGTCGTTCATTCATTATTGTTCAAACATTATTGAGTTCCAAGGACGCAGTTATTAATTATTTCCCGTTTTTTTTAATATGCTTAAAATCTTGATTCACAATCATCACTTGTGTATATATATATATATATATATAATGTGAAGATAGATAATTATGTGTTGACTCTTTTTCTCATTTCTTCATTTCTTTTGATTCTAAAATAGTGTATTATTTCTGTGCTAGAGAACCAAAAAGGTTAGATTAATTATATACCTCCTCCTAAACATCTTCAGAGGAACGTGTGTTATTGTATCGTTTGCATATAATGTCATAAAAGACGGTCACCGGTGATATTTATACTGGTCGAAGATTCTATAATACTTCCGCGCTATTTTAAACGAGTTTACAACATTCATTAAATATCACCGTAGAATTGCCATTTTAGAAGCAAGTTGACAAACGCAACTCGAAGAGGGTTTCTTAGATAGCAGCTCAAAAGAAAATATTAACCATTTCTTCACAACCATTTTTCCTGCTCACCAAGCAAAGAAACGAATGAATGGGTTTTCCAGATGGCATATAAACCCCGCCATTTCTGCACATTTATTCCAGTAGTTGCGCTAACTAGTAAAACAGGTAACTCTTTTTAATCACGAAAATAAAAACGCATAAAAATAAAGTGCGAAAATAAAAAGAAAAGAAAAATCGATTATAACTCAAACAAGGGTTTTTAATTTAATACCCCGTCAGAAAATTTGTCACGTTTGTGTCATGACTGCTATTACGTTCGATTGCTTGTGTGAAACATTTTGATGTGTCATTGTAGGGTCGTTGTTTCTGTATATTGTTGTTGTTTGTCACCATTCTTTAGCAAAGATTTTTTATATATATAGCGATACCTCAGCCAACGGGCACGGCAGTTATTTTCGGCCTGTATTCTGATCAAATAATAGATCTATTACCATATCGCTTGAATTCTAATATTAATGCGCTATACGAGTATATTGCAGGCAATCTAAAACGTGTCGTTTAAAGATGCGATTTATGAGGTCTAAAGAGTACCTGCTGGAATGTTAACGTATGTACCGCGTTCAAAAACAAAGGCGCGTTTTGTATAAATAAATATAAAAATGTCATTACATAATGGGATATAAAGAGTCACAATGCACTGCGGTATTTTTGGAGTGATTCGGTTTCAACTAAAATTCGCTACGGTTGTCCCGTTCAGTTATTGTTTCCGTTACCTCCGACAACGCGTTTCTACCACTAGCCTGTACGCGTTCTTCTCACGCATCTTACAAAGAAAAACAATTCTATTAATCAGGACGTATCACAACTACCCTTTGTGAGAACCCGCAGTTCGCCAAACATGGAGATAGTAATCTCACGAACGTCATAGCGCCCATATCATCAACTAGGTGGCAATCTGGGGAAATTGTAGCGTGACACCTGTCTAGCTACCGTCAAATTAGATGAAGTGTGGTTATAAAAATAACTGTCTATATTCAGTTTACGCTTTTGTTATTTTCCCAAAATCCGTGCGTATCATTGATGCCGCTATTTTTAGAGTGAAAGAAGGAATACGCATACACATTATCTACGTTGTTTTGAGGAGGACAGAGGTGTTGCTGTTCTGCTGGTCAACATCGAACGCGTGTTACATGACAGCATCCCACAGTTTCACATTCTTCCTCTCGGTGTTCTATTAAGATTGCTGCATTTCAATGGTTATCACAGCATATTACAGTTTAGACAATGCAACTTCCGCAAAGGCTAGGGTCACTCATGTAAGGCCACTCATTCCTATAGTACTGGAACGATCCAGTCAATGCCTTCGGTGATCAACAGTTCGTTTTGATAATACGTATGTTTTTGGTAATGCCAGTCGCTATCGTACCTCATTTCGTTTTTTATCGATTGATCGTTTTTTTGACACGACTTATAAATCTTTTTGCCGCCCAGTGCTTTTATTTTTTAGAGAGAACTGGCGGAATATAGAAAACTGATGGCGCCTCAGGTTTTACCGACACTATGCTAGAAACGATAGCATTTATCATCGTTTTCATCGTGAAGATAATCTTATCCCAGACTAATGGAGTTATTTGTGCCCTTGTGCTACTTCTCAACGATGGTCACTTGACAGTTGCATTATATTCAGTGAGTCACTACTACTAATTGAGTGGCGGTGAAAGAGCTGTGCATCGGCTTGAGGGAAGCTATTGTAATAGGCTAACAGCCGTCGTGCAACCATACCCGCTGGAACAAACCACCGATGAGATTTGATGCAATCGTCTCCGGAAGGCGATAGGAAAAACACCAATTTGAATTAACGAGTGTGCACTGAATAAAGCTATCTGATCATGGGGTGCCTGGTTATGCTTAAGTCGTTAGGAATGGGGGAACAAAAGACAGCGCAGATCTCGCAGGGGTTGATTTTTTACGCAGAGTGACCGTTGTTGTTACATCAGTCGAAAAATGCCATTTTTATTCGGGGTCGGCAGTACACTCAGAGCGTTTTTAAGTCCGACACACTCCTTCTTCATAAAGGCAACCATCCAGTGCGGATGTAGACAAATTGTCGGAGAGTATACCGGTCAGTTTAGATGTCTTCTTGTCTCTAAGCACGTATTACACCTGTAACATGACCGCGTCGGCTGTTCGTACATCCAGACCAGAGCTTCTCAACGTCAAGTTATCTATGCGCTGTTGAAGCACATAATAGAGCCAAAAATAAATGATTTGAAGGTGATTACAACTACTTGACTGTTTTCTTTACCGATGTTTGGCTTCCTACGAGAAAAATGATATAAGTGCATAATAAATAATGTAGAGGAGAAACCTTTGAAACAAAACAATCAGCTAACTTAAATATGCTACAAAGTTAATTTGGAGCACTAACCTATCGCGACTTGGCTTTATGGAAGCTTTGGACCATACAATTTCTGTGAGAGAATTAAGCGAGCTATAGCAACAATGATAGTCAGCGTAATAATAAAGGACGTTCTTTGTTGGCCAGTAAGTGGCCCTGACAGGATTCCTTCTTCTGGGACAATTCATGAGACGCTCCTCTGTGGTGACCGTTGTGTTTTTGACTTCCGATTTGCATTGTTAACGAGTACATACTCCGAATATTCTGCCGCCCTGTTCAATCTGCTTTAATCATACAAATCAGTAATGACAACGACATCTCCAAACTGTCTGGAAGATAATTAAATTATACATAACCTTAAACATGGCAACTTGAACCACACAAGATCGTTGTGTGCCTCCACTTGATTTTTTTGTGAAACATTACGTGTGTCTTTCATAGGTGAGCAACGGTTTTGACGTATTTTGAAGTTGTAGACGGGGAGAAATAATGTAACATATAAAGGTTATTATCATTTCGTTTACGGCTTTCTACCCATGCATTCGTATGTGTTCATACAAGTATAAAAAGTTACCCATCTTGAAGAAAATTTTCAGCATCTTTTTGGATAGAATAACGCGGTAACAAGATTATTTATCATCACACGAAATGGGCGGAATTTCAAAAGGCCTTAATACGTTTTTTACTGTGCTAGAGAAGGCGCTCGGTAAATTGTGACATCTCTAATTTTAAGCATTTCATTGTGTACTTAAGTGTGTGGTTTGTTTGTTTAATAATTGGGCAATCATCTTGACTGTATTTTTCCTTGTTTTAGGCTTACTATATAGGAAATGGAAAAATCGGATAGGAGATCAATCAGGATGATAGCTCTTTGCCTCACCGAAAATGTGTCCGTAGATTTGTGGGGTGCTCGAATGTGTAAAAATTTCCGTGGCGTGCAGACCAGTGGTTGAAATAGGCAATCTTTAGTTTTATGGAACGTACACAACACAGGATAGAATAAAATCACGACGTCATGAAAATCCATGCACCTCGTGGTATACGTGTAAATAGAAGCACATTTAGTATCTTTAGATTTCTCAAACAGGCTAAAAAGCAGCATTAGTTTGTATCATACGTTGCATTATCAAGCTCGGTGGCTTGGTGCACTCGCAGGCACCTTTCAACTGAAGGAGACGCGTAGGTGCACGGGTTCGATTTCCGCCATTGCACAATTACATTTATGGGGCCGTCTTACGAAGTGATGCAAAAAGTTGTACCATGGACATTAAATGTTGGCTGATGGTCAGCCCTAAAAATATATAAAAGGCTCAAGCTATTTTTCTTCACATTATTATTTTTGACTTCGTACGCAACATACGATTTCATAAGTTACTAGAAAAAATGTGCATATAGCGTTACCAATTGGTACCTAGATATTCGACAGCGAGGAAATTATGGCTGATTAACGACCGGCTAGGTTTTATATATATATATATATATATATATATATATATATATACGACGATGCGAAATCGTCATCACGGCTCAATTCAATGTCATTGTTGACATAGGGCGAATGCTGTCAGTGAGTTTTGGTTTGGCTGGTTCTCCTGGCCAGCATTTCCAGTAAACTGTTCGACCAGTACTGGTCGAACGTAACAATGGAGATATTGCTTGCCTAGGCTTTACAATGGCCGGAAGGTAATCCCTGGGGAGCTAGATCTGTCAACGACAGTGACAGAGCTAGCAATGCAAGCATAAATTCGTCCGCTTACTCTACTTTTACTTACTACCGCAAAATGCTCTACTTTTTCTCTCGGCTGAATGCGGCGGTTTGCTTGGAGAAATACACGCATCTGCAATTTATAACGCCTAAACAGATTTTACGTTGGATCCATTCATATCCATCCATCCATACCCAGCTCCAAACCACTCTCTTTTTTTGGAGTTGGCAGGAATTTCACTATTCCGGTCGGTTAGCGCATCGCCATTGTTCCACCTTACGTAACCGGGAAGAGCTCCGGGCCGTAACAGCAGCTCGTTACGTTGATTGGCTGTCAATCTTTTGAGTGGGTTTAGAATTTGAATGTCCGGAGCGACTCACATAACCATTCGAATTCACATACGTAAGCCGATTCGGATGTTCATCGGTGGCTGTTTACTGGAACAGCTACTGGAAAAACCTGAAGAACAAATATTGTTGTGTAGGAGAGACAATGGTTGTGATGGGCTATAAATTTTAACAGCGTGATACAGGGAGTCATGGTGGCTCAAGTCTACGCAAATTCACATATCGAAGTGGCCTTATCGCGATTTGCAACTTCAATGAAAACTTGCAAAGGGCTTCCGCAATATCGTATTGTTGAGCCCGTACACACAGTTCAACGTAAATATTTGTGAGGGTATTAGGCACAAGTGACGCATACATAATTGGTTTCTCCATGGCAATACCGTTCATAGAAGGACGACTGTACGGAGGTAGCCAGGAAGTTGTTATAACGCTAGATAGCGGAAACTAAGGGATGCAACCTCTGTTGATGACATCGAGGTCATTATGCCTGCATTAAGTACTTGTTTACCCATTTACCTGATGAGCATCGATTCAAGAGGATGAGAACGGTAGTTTATGAAACAAATACCTATTTTCATAGATCGGAACGTTCACAAACGCCGCCTGAGCTACGTCTGTTTCTATGATAAATTTCAGTTTGCGAGAGTTGCAATATTCGCAAATACGTGATTCAATTCGTATTCGGCCGTCTTGGTTAGAGGGGTTATACGTTTTCGAAGAGTTATAAAAGCTCGGGTACGGCTGAGCATCGCGAAGGCATTCTAATTGGACTAGAAAGTGACACCACGTATTGGTGGTGTCTACGTGGTCCGATACAATTCATGGAGCTTGTACTTATATATACACTGGTGGTTGTATATGTTTGTCCAGATATCAGATGCCAAGTTATTATTTCTAGCGCTTGCGCTGGCGACCTTGCCAAGCTGGCAGCCCCGACGAGCCGCGTGTGTCAACTTTATTCAACCTGCGAGACAATTCTGTTTACCTCCACCCAATTATCTAGTCACCGCAAAAAAGCATACGTAGCGTACACACATTCTGTACTTGAACACCCTTTTTGCTTGTATGCTTTTACAACACTCCTTCATTTAGGCTAGCAATGCACACCTGGTGCACCAGATTGAAAGTGTGTTTAAGAATCTGTGTGATGCGTTATTTAGACGTGATTCCGTCTGTGAAGGCAAAACCTTGTCTTTGATAGTCAATAATATGTTGCTACCGTTACAAAGCAGGCCAAATGTCTACAATGATAATTTAATAGCAAATGCCCTCAAGGTGCTTTGGCGACGGTGGTACCGTCAGCTGTTACTGAACGACGCGCGTAAGGCATATACGCTCAATATTTACATTCGATGGAATAGACCAAACATAATGACAGCCGCGGGGAAGAGCCCTTACTTGTGCGCGCGACATCAGGCTTTCAGCGCTTCGTAACAAATTAAAACGGCGCAATAGTGAAGCACGTAGTGGGCAACTAATGTACATTCATTTGTGAATACATTATCATTGTTTAAACAAATATGCAAAGATGCTTAATTGGCAAATTTAATATTCACGATTCGGTGCGAACCTGACTCGTGCGCTTCTCCCAGTCTTTTATTTAATTATGAACAGGAAAGAAAAAAAATGAAAATTGTCACAGTCGACGAATGTCCACAGTGAATTTACAGAGCTGGGCACAAAAAAATTGTAACTTTCTAGGCTGATGAAGCTAGTTTTCTGTGTGGTTGAAACTGGAAGAATGCTTAATTATAGACGTGGTTAATGAACTATCAGAAGTCTTTCATTCGTCTGAGTAACTGAGTCCAAAGTATATATTCTGCAAGGTCTCTAAGTTGTAGGAAGGATGCATCTGAGTATAGATATATATGTTTTCACTTAATTATGCACCTTTAAATGACCATATACATATGCTAAGTGTACTAGTACGTATTAGTAGTACCGTATTAGTACAAGCACCATGTTACTGCGTCGGCTATGTTCTTGTTCTTGCTTATGAGTGTCCAGAAATCGTAAACGATCGAATATCCAATAGGCTGTTTAAGACAACAACGTTGTTCAATGAATAAACTCACCTTTCCTGCTGATCAATATAATAAGCGTGACCCACGCCAAAAAGCCCCGAAGCGATGCCCAGTACCCCGCTGTGTAATATCGCTCTCAGTCTTACTAGCGTCACATTTAATACGATTGGCGGCTTTTTAAATAATTTTTTGTGTTTCTTCATTTTCACGTATTCGTGTTATGTCTGAAAGATGTAGACACATGGGTGCTTTTTAAAATATGCGGGCGCATGGTTTGCCTTGATGTGAACAGCCGTACGTTTCGTTTTTATCGGCGAACAGCGTAGTGCATGATTATAAAAACTATAGGTATTACTACCCACTAAAAGGTATCATAGGATGGATAATCGAAATCATCAATATTATCTGAAGAGACGTACGAGAAGGAACATTCATTCAACTACAATGTACATAATAATGCATGCGTATTATGACCTCTGTAGACTAGGACTACATAGCGTTGAGTATGCATGCGACTCGTATGAAGAGAGACATCAAAGTCACGTTTTTTACATGTCAATTTTCGCACACTCAGGCACACATTCACATACACGTTGTGTTTGTAACTTGCGTAACAACACTGACGGATCGGATATACTACGGTGCAGCGTATTCAACGGACACAAATGTCGAGAGCGGAAGGAGAGGAATTACAGCAAGTAGAAATAACGGCCTTTCTATTCTCCCAAATTTTATGCCAAGCGTCTATGACCAGATAAAGCAGCTAATGCGTGCTATGTTCTACAACTACCGAATGGGTAACTAGAGACAATCCAACTATCGACTGTATGTAAATGCGACCGCTCCTCATTTCACCTCTTAGTTCAATAAACCTTTGACGATAACTTGCTGGTACTGGTAGGCGTTGCAAATTACTTGTATAAAGCACTTTAAACCCAAGTAACGCTGAACCAATTGTTGATTAAGATTGTACGAGAAATTTACATGAAGGGCTATCTCCTTCTACAAGTGGAGAGAAGTCCTAATAGTTTTATAATTGAATGCCAACATTTTTACGACTCTGTAATGCACAATGGCTTCCGACCCTTCAGCCTATATTTTATTCTGTGGTAGCGCCCTTGTATTCGGATCTGTCCGTTGAGATGTAACTAATATTCGCCGTTACGCGACGACTCGTCGTTCCAGTTTGTATTTTACTTTTCCCCACTATCAGCTGTCCTCCACCACCTTTACTGGGCCCCCGTACCAGCCGCCCCTGTAGAACACTCTTTTGTTGTTTATGTTTTTCGACTTTCTTTTACACCGTTACGTAAATGAACGTATTGTGTTACGTTTTGTGAGGCTCGCCTGCCAAGGGATCTTTACACGCGACAGGGCAGAAACCAATAATGTCGGGAAGGACTTTTGACATAGACGTCTATGGTGGGAGCTATGGTACAATGTGCGTTGGATATCTGTGCTTAGGTGTGTATGTTGGCTGGTGCGTATGCATCGAGCAAATGTCTCGTGCTTGTGAACGAAACAAGTTAGAAAAAGCGACAAGATCGTTTTGGTAATTTTAGTAGTGACTCGAAAAATCTATTGTGTTTTTCCATGCAAAAGCTTTTTGCGGGGCAGTCGACTTCATACGAACATATGAATCGCATTTCATAAACACTGCCAGCGCTATAGCTGTTGGTCTATTTGGTAAGCTGTCTAACAGCTTCTAAGCGAGTAAAAATGAGCTTATAATTACAACCTGGAGATACAGGGTTCTGGGTATACGGTAACGGGTTAAGCCCTTTCAACAAGGACGCCTAAGTACCGACATCATAGAAGAATGCTTCAAATGACACCTCACTACAGGTCAAATCCTTCGATGACGTCTTAGTTCGAGCATCCATAAAGTTAAAGAGAATTCCAAATAGATACTATGACAATAATCAACACAATTTAATACAATATATAAATTGTCATCTGAAAAGATGGCATAATAGGATATTGCCATGATAAATGCGCTACAGTTACCCGTATAGAACCAAATCGAGGTATTTATTATACGAAAAGTGTTACTTCACGTAACTTTACGTAAACTCTAGAAGGTTAGTTTAATATAGTGATAACAATAAACCGCATTAACGATCGTTTCGACCTTGAGTCCTCGACACCTGCATAAATGTCGAACACATTTGGTGCTCCCTCCTATATTTATTTCACTATTCTGCTATCTCTGAACGAACTTCATCTAGCAGGGCCGACCCTCACATTCAATGTTCATTTCTTTCCACTTAAGCTTGTTTCTTTAGCGATTTTTGTCTCACCAGTTTTTATAATAAAATGTCAACCGTTTTTGTTAGTTCTAGCCGCAATGAGAATTGTTGCGACACTGTTATGTACGGTATAGCTCATTGCAGCATTTTGAACAACATGTCGTTTATCTTGTTTGTTCCTATTCTTTTTTATTTGTATTACATTTGTTGAGATATTCGTTGAGAGATTGAGAGGAAACAGAGCTGCCAACGAACAGTTTTAAATGAAATGGTCGCTCCACAGATGTAACGATATAGGTAGAACGATGCATTACGCAACTGTTTTAGGATATACTATAATTTATAGTTTATTCAATTTAGTGTAAACCTGTAGAGGAGCTAGAAGTGTTCCATCAGAGTCTTTTCGAGCTCACAAGACAAAAAATGGCGGCGGATTACTGACAGGAACTGATATAACAACATACGTATATATATATATATATATATATATATTATATATATA